>CALNHX010007378.1:0-75128 GCA_940337035.1 Agriotes lineatus
TTTGTCAAATATGCATACATATAGATATGTCCACTAGCTTATTAGTCGAAGTGAATGTTAAAGAACAAGTTTTTTATCTAGTCTAAATTTCTCTCGAAATTCTAGTTACAAAGGATTAATTCATCCCGGTTAGTTTTTAATGGGTTATAATTTAATATAAACAGCAACTTTGTTAGGGTAAATGTAAGAATATAAGGAGACTATTAACCTGCCTACTAGTTTTGAACACGGATGTGTATTGAATTTTAATGTTGTCAAAGAAATGTCCCACATATTTTAATGTTTTCAAAACAAGCGTTAAAAATAGCCTGCATTTACATATTTCAATCATTATTTTAGGCTGGAAGATATACTGAATGGATGGAGTAATGTTTGTTGTAAAGTACGGTGTAACCCGTGTAGAATTGGTGACAATTGATTCAGAAACATAAACAGCTGGCAGTTGCCTTGACAAGTGAAATACAAAGAAATTATTCTGCCAAAGCAATTGAGAAGAATTTTTAACAAGCATTGTGAGTGGCACAGCCTGGTGGCTTTGCAAAACGCAAAATATTATTCATTGTCAATAGCAACAATATGCTGAGTATATCAACTGTCACAAGAGATGTCAATTTATTCTAATAATTCATAAGCAGTAGCTTTACAACAATACAGAAACACGTACTGGCTTTCCACCCATGTAAACAATTATTCCCACTCATAATTATGCTACAATTTGATGTACTAAACGGAAAATATGCTCAGTTTCCTATATGTGAGATGAAGGGATACATGTCAAATATGTGAAGTTAATTGAAGGTGAACTTGTCACGTAAGAACTTTCCCTTGAGATACAGTTATTGCATAGATTGAACTTAAATTTAATTATGAAATTGTATGTATTTTGGTATTTATTTTTTCAGAATGTAAATCAAAATTTATAAAAATGTGGACTTTAGTGAGTAGTCAAAGTGATAGCCTCAACTGTGAAAATGAAAGTTCTGATTTTGTAAACTGCAAAACAGAAGATAGATCTACAACGAATTAAACAAAACAGTTATCAAAGGAACGAAGAATGAAAAGGATTCATTTACCCTTTACCCGACGAGAGAGTGGGGTGACTATGTATGAGTAATAGATGAGAATACACGCATCGGGGTCTTCCCAATAAGTGTAGCCTCATTGGATATTGTATAGCTAAAACAGAAAGGTCGGTACAGCGAGAATCACACAGTATTCGCAAAATACTTCTCTACTTCCATTTCTCAAATTCCTTAGCTTTAAAGATTTCGGGATTACTAAATCTTTATAAATTGTGACTAGTTTCATTGTTGTCATTTTCTCCATAGATTGCAGTACCAGTATTGGCACTAATAGATTCTATGGAGAATGTATTTATCTTTTCTTATTCGTTAAACTTTGAACATAACCTTGATTGTTATCCATACAATGTAACGGGTGTCCCAAAATGAGCCGCCATTTTAAATTTACCGCCATTTTTTTGTGACGACTATAGAGTACTAAAACTTTGCCAGCTGTCAGGAGGAAACATGAAGTTTAGTCATGGAGAGATACGCGAACAAGCAACGCGTAGGTTGTAAAAATTCACTACAGAAATGGTGAGAAAGTCCGCATATTATTTGGTCATCATGCCGCATCGTCTCGCATCACTGTGGTGGAAGTAATTCATAAATTTGAGAGTTCTGGATCAGTCCAGAACACTTTGGGATTTTTTGAAGGATAAAGTGTACGCCAATGATCCACAGACCCTTCAAGACCTCTAGGAAGGAATTCGATGCAATATTGAAGAAATTAGTCCGCAATTATGCCAAAATGTCATCAAAAATTACATAAAAAAAGTCAACATTTTCCAACAAAGTCGAGACGACCATTCGATGGATATTATTTTCCATACATAACCTCCATACCTGTACTTTATGTTGCAAAAAAAAATAGAACTTTTCCACTAAATAATGCGTTTTATTAAAAAAACTAAAATGACGGCTCATTTTGGGACACCGTTTACTGTCACAACTTTCGTTTTGTCGATTTTGTCATTATGTAACAAACGACTTTCAGGTTTGGAAAGTGTCATCTTTCAGACGGAGGAAATCATTATTTCGCCTACCTTCAGAAGGGCGTTACATGTCAAAAGCGTACTTAGCGTTAGAATTAATTTTGTTGCATAAATTTGGTCGCGTGAACGCATCTTTATTTGTGCTCGTTAATCATGTGAACGATTCTTTAGTCGCCATCTGCAATATACACAGATACTGTTTATTTACTTTACCGACCAGTCTCTACTGCTCTTTTTGGCAGCGTTCGTGCATTTTGTCTGTGCGCTAAAACAAGCTTATCTTGCAGTGCAGGCGTCTTTTGTTTCGGCTTTTCGATATACCAAGCTACTTGTCGCAACTCAAATAGCTTCATCTTCCCTGCGTGGCTTCAACCTGGCATTTGCATGTAATTTTCGTGCTCCGATTTACCCCGTTAGCTTCCTGTATTTGGAGAGATTCTTTGTGGATGCTTTGCTTTGTTGTGGATTTTGGGCTTGAAGCACGTATTTCGGACGTAGTTTTGTATCCACGTCAATTAGACGGATCAGTTGTTAGCAGTCCTGGCCATAAGAGCCTGTATTACACGGTGAGTGTTTAGTTCATTTTGGAATTGGTAGGGAGGTTCTAAAATTCGTCGGTAGAGTCTGTGCTAGGGGACGCGCATTCCTTTTGTTCTGGGTGCCTTATTTGACCTAGATTTACATTGCTTCAGCCATCCGCATTGCAGCCGCATTTCTCTAGCGACCTGGTGGTTTCCGCAAGCATCCTCAACCGCCAGCATAGCTATGAGAACCCGCTAGTTAGGCTACTTAGCCATTCTCTGCAGAAGATTGGCCCCCCCAGAAAAGTACTTAGACCTAACGAACCGCGTCGCCGTAGCTCGATCACAGTTGTAGAGTTATACCTTCCGAGCGTAGCATTCTGACTTTCGTGTCAAGCCAATGCACCTGGTTGAGTTTCCTTCAGGATTCAGATGATTTTAAATAAATTTAATGGAATTCGCCCTACGAGCATTATAATAATAATAATAATAATCTTTATTTCACTTACAGGCATTTGCCCAATTACAAGTGAAAAACAGTATAATTAATGTAAACAAAATAGATCCAAGACGACAAAATGAGGTAATATGTCTAAAACGATAAACGAAAAATATACCTAAAATAATAACACATTTTCTAAACTAGTAAACAATAAAATATAATTACATTTCTAAATTAGTAAAATCAAATTAGATTAGAGAAGAAGAATTAAATTAAATTAGTGAAGAAGAATTGCCGATCGAAATTGCTTTAGATTCATAGAAAATAGGGCAGTATCGCTAAGAATTTTGTTAAATGCTCGAAATAATGCTAACATTGGAGAGTGCAGATGACTGACCGTATTAGGACATGTGTACGTTAGAGACATACCACATGTGCGTGTACGGGTGTCTGGTATTTTAATGTTAATTTGATTTAGAAGTAAGGGAATATCCAGAAAGTTATTTAATATTTTATACAAAAACAGTAAATTTTGTTCGTGCCTTCTATCAGATAAAGAATTTAAATTAAAATAGTTCAGTAAATAAATGTAATGGGGATCAGCAACTGGAAAACCAAATTTAAAATTACAATATTTGAGAAATTGTTTTGAACTTTTTCAAGTTGAAGGCTGTATTTTATAAACGGCGGATTCCACACTACAGAGCAATATTCCAATTTAGAGCGAACTAAACTACTAAATAAGATGATTAAACTGTTAACATTAGTAAAATAGTGTGTATGTCTAATTATAATTCCAAGTTGTTTCGAAGCCGATTTTATTAAATACTTATAATGATAGTTAAATTTTAAATTTGAATCATAAATCACTCCCAGATCTTTGCAAGTATCAACACGATTTAGAGATTGTGAGTTCATTCAAGAGATAGTTGAGCGAATTAAAGTAAAATTGCTTGTAGTTTGTACCTATGTGTATTGCCTTTAATTGCTCATTGTTATGTGATTAATTCCTAGTATAAAATGCTATTTGGGGGTTCAACTCCTATACTTGAATTTTTGAGCCCGTGCGTGCACGTCATCAATCCGCCTTTTAGTAAGGTTTTCAGTACCAACACTTGAAAAATATAAAACTACTCTTTTTTTCAATAAAATAATGATTAATATTGCTTTTGCTAATAATATAGCTTCATATATTGCTATAGCCGTACATTTTTTGTTTTAATATTTCATAATTTCCATGAACAATAGCAAAAACTATAATACGTCGGGGTACTTTGTGTATTCAAGTTCTGCTCAGGGAATTAACACGTACGCATGTCGCTTTTTAAAACGACTTATTTGTTATAGTGGTTTTGACAGGTGTTGACAGTGACATATAGTTTAGTTTGCATTTTAAAAATCCGTTGTTTTCATAAGGAACATTGCGAACAAGTTATACTGTTGTTTTACCGCTGCTACAAATTACTTACTTTGGGGAAGAGTTTAGTTGCTGGAAACGTATAGGGATCTTTAAGCTAAAATGTCGACCGCCTTACCCAGAAGGTCAAAAGAGCTTGTTGCCGCTTTGATAAGGTATTTTGAACGAGAAAGAGACAACGATGGTGCACTTATACCGCTAACTGCTGTGAGACAAGTAATTAATTTACACCTGTAATATAATAATTCGTTATATAATGACCAACTTTCTAATGGTTTGGTGTTACAGAGAGTTGCCAATGCTTTAAATTTAAGCATACGAACAGTCTGTTCTATTTCGCAGACCTGCAAATCTGTATACTGTATACACCATGGTTCAAAATAGATAGTTGATACACCTATCATCATAAAGGACAAAATAGCCGAAAAACGCCGCCTCAGGCAACGATGGCAACTTACCAGATCGGACCTCGACAAACGAGAGTATAATAGGGCCAGCAAACGTCTAAAAAAACTCCTTAGTCAACATTAAAATCAAGGAATACAGGCCGATGCCTTTGCTGAATATCTCACCAAAGTGTTTACACCCTTCCCTTGTCAACTCCCGAATGAAGATGCCAAAGATCAACATAAAGAAATCTCCAGGATATGACCTGATCGCTGGGACAATTATCAAACAATTACCAACTAAAGCTATACAAGCCCTTACACATCTGTATAATTCTATCCTCAGAATCCGGCACTTCCCAAGCCAATAGAAAACAACGCAAATAATCATGATTATGAAACCTGGTAAACCACCAACGGAAATTACATCATACAGGCCCATAAGCCTACTCCCATTCTGTCAAAGGTCCTTGAAAATCTGATCCTGAATAGATTAATGCCAATTTTAGACGACCAAGAACTAATCCCTAACCATCAATTTGGTTTCCGTAAACAACATGGTACCGTGGAGCAGGTGCACAGAATAACGGACAAGATATACAGAGACTTGGAAGGAAAAAGATACTGCGCTGCAGTGTTTTTGGATGTCAAACAAGCTTTCGACCGAGTTTGGCATCAAGGCTTATGCTACAAGCTCAAACAATACCTACCCTACCAGATGTTTGAACTTCTGAGCTCATACATAACAAACAAGCACTTTTTGATAAAATACAAATACGAAAATACAACATTACACCCTATCTCCTGTGACGTACTGTAGGGCAGCGCATTGGGTCCCATCTTATATTTAATATACACTGCTGACCTACCCACATCGCGTCTAACAACATCAGCGATCTACGCAGTCGACATGGCCATTCTAGCCTCTCACATCAATCCACAAGCCGCCTCAAAGTATCTCCAAGCTCATCTCAACAAAATTCAATGGTGGGCCAACAAATGGCGAATCAAAGTGAACGAAGCTAAGTTCCAACACGTAACCTTCACTATGAAAAAAGAAAATTGCCCTCCAATAACACTCAATGGACACCAACTACCACACTCAGAGGCAGTCAAATATCTGGGTCTACACATTGATAGGAGACTAACCTGGAGAACCCACATATTCACCAAGCGTAAGCAACTCGGCCTTCAACTCCAAAAGTTATACTGGCTCATCGGTAGAAAATCTAAACTATCATTGGAAAATAAACTCTTAATTTACAAAATAGTTCTTAAACCAATATGGACTTATGGGATCTCCCTGTGTGGTACTGCAGCTACTTCCAATTTGGCAATGCTTTATTGGTTCCAAAATAAAGTACTAAGAATGATCGTTGACGCGCCATGGTAATAATGTGATTTTAAGTGATCTACAAATTCCCACAGTGAAAAGTGAAATTAAAAATTTTAGTGCGAGATACAGAGACAGACTGACCGGTCACCTCAACGATTCTGTGCAGCACCTTATGGAAGATAATAATAAACCCAAAAGACTTAAACGTTTTAAGCCATCTGATTTACCTACAAGATTTTAACTGTAACTGTAAATTACTTTTGACAAATAGTATATTCTTTTCATAACCCATACATTACATATTAAAATAATGTAAAGGAAGATTTCGCTGAAATTCTGCCCCACGTGTTACCTCTTAATCATCAGTGCTTACACCAAATCCTATAAAATACTTATTGCCAAATAATCTATGGCAGATTGTATAATTAATGGAGAAATAAAAAAACAGCAATGTTTTGCTTCTTAATATCTAAAAGCTTCTTTTAAATTAAATTCATTAATTACATGTAAATCCATGTTTAGCCTGAAGAAGTGTCTAGATATTAAAGATTGAAACGTTGCAAATATCTGTCCTATTCCAGTAATTGTTTAATACCATACTAATGTTGTATTTTTAACTCATTGTTTTTCTTAACTACTTGCGTTTATTGTTTTCCACTCTCACTCTCTAAACTTGTGTCTGTATTAAGTTACATTTATGATCTGCTTTATTGGATTTGTGTTGTCTATAAAATTTAATGTTTTAGTTATTTTAAAATGATACTGAAATGATTTATTTGATTTAGTTGTTAAAATACTGCGCAATTCCAATTATTATTCTTTGTAAAAATATGTAAATTATTTTACTATTATAGTCAATTTATTCGTTATTTCATGTGGTACTCAATACAATGTTTTTACTAAAATAAATCGAGCAAAATTGTATTTTTAATTGATTTTAAGTTGGGTCCGAAAAATTACATAAATACCTGCAGAGGACCTGTTATAAGTAGCCTCAACAGATAAATAACATATACAGCGAGCAAGCAAAGTATCAGTTATAGGAAAATGCGCATTATCCGTATACCTGAAGTGCGCCAATTCATTTCACACAAGCTACATCATTCAAGTTTTCACCTGAAGTGCGCCAATTCATTTCACACAAGCTACATCATTCAAGTTTTCAAAGTGCTGATTTTCTGAGGTAGTTTGGTCACTTAATTTTACATTAATTGTAATTATGTAAATTAATATGATGTTGTCTTTAGTTTTCCTGTTGTGGTTTTTTCTTTCATCTTTAAAATATTAATTTAATATATTCATTAAATTCTAACTGTTAAAGTTGTATTTTATCTACCTTTTACTTCACATTAAAATGCAATTTTATCGTCTAGACGATAAAAAATTACATATTCACCTTGTTGGTAGCACTGCCAAGCTATGTGAAATCCGAAATTTGCAGGTTATATTTTGCATCAGTCTGTGTCAAACAGCGTACTTTTAGTGACTGTATAAGGATCATATAAACATACTAGGAGATGATGTCATCAATATGTTATGACGTGCACGCACGGGCTCAAAAATTCAGGTATACTTAAGGAATGCTCTTAGAAGCTATTGTACTGGATGTTCTATGCAATGTCTGCTAAATAAATTTAATTCATTGTTGATTATTGTAATTAATGGTCTGATTTCGTTATTGCTACCTTTTGTATTTCAGATATTGTACGATTACCTGCCGCGATTTATTTAAGTTTATAAGTTCTTGGCCTATCTGAGTATACTTGTTGTAAATAAGGACTTGTTGGCGCGCATAATATTTGTTGATAACATCTTGTAAGGAACCACATGTCGTTTTCACTGAGTTTAGTTGTCGGGCTGTCAAGTATACTCTCGCGATATCGGATATTTTTGCAATTGATTAAACTAAAGCTAACAAGAGCCTTTATCAGTTGTGAGAAGCAAAAGTGTCACCGATGTCTACTGTATTACAGGAGCAAATGATCTTATAAACACCTTTGGTGGCATTGTGCTCAATTTATTCTTGAGGAAGAAAGAATCTATAAGATCTTGCTCGGAAATTTGAACACCGTTTTGATGTTTTGCTTTCGAAGAAAGCTTTCTACGCGATCAACAGCGGGATATAAAGAAAAGAGACTCGCGTGTCTAGAGGTCAGTTTTTCGAAGTTTAAGTGGCTGTGGATGGAGATGGCGATTGATGGTGGGCAGTCGTCCATTAATTTAATTATTTTTGCTGTAATTTCCCCATTTGTAGTAGCTTTCTTGTTTATTAGTTTTTACCGCTACTTCTGTTTATTATCTTAGGATGTTGGATTCAGAACTTTTCAACGTATTAATTGGTTTTCCATCGTCCTCTTATCAACAGAAAATCTATCAGATTTTTATACATTTTGTTGATGATTTCCAAATTGACACATTGTGTTACATATTGCATAATCGTGTCTACTGTGAATTGTATGAATCGTTCTTTCTTTTTGTTTGGTCCTGGGCACCGTTTGCCAGCTAAACGATGAAGATATTTATGGTCCTCGATTTTGCTAACTTTGGCGCTAACGTCGCCAACCGCCATAACGAGTTGTTTACGTGAGAGGGGTGCAAGAGTGTTTTCGATTTCTTTGTAACTTCTTCTTCAGTGCAAGCTATTGTCAGCATTCAGAGAGAGAGATTTTAAAGGAAACGACTGTCACTTGCCTTTCAAGGGTGATTTGAAGATGATATAAGCAGCAGCTTCTTGGAATTCTTTTATTTTACAGAAAGCAATACAACACGTATTTTTTAACATAGTTTCTTTTTGCAGACAAACGCTCTTCATAACGAATTTAAACCTTTTTGAAATTATTTTAAAAGTAGTCTTTCAAGTCCCTTTAACCTTACTGTCGCATGCTGGATGACGGGACGCTTTCAGCATCACTGAATAGCCTTTTCTAAAGTGTATTTTTCAGTTGAAAACTGATTAAATATGGGAGAATGCCAGTTTAAAACAATAACATAATAATAATAATAAACATAATTTAATTAGCTTTAATGCAATTATTTAAAGGTCTCCCAAATTACATTTCAATGAAAAGGAAAGTCGACATCATATTTGAGCTTAAAAAATATCTAAATCTTTAGTATCTACGCTGCAATTACAAGAAGTACTTATCCCCAAAATATGGAAGACATTTTATCTGAAAATCAAAATCTGTACCGCAGCCGAATTATCTACACCTATAAGTTTTCTAATTTTCCCGCTTTGAATATAATTTTTTTCCACGCAGTATTGGTTATTAGCTATTCTTAAGCAGCATTGCTGTCGGTTCCGTAGACCAAATTCTGTTTGCAAGCAGATGTGCGTAGGTGGGTAGCCTAATCTAGTCCCCTAGAATTCACAAATAGAGTAGTTAAGGTCTACACATTACCCTTTTTCAGTGACGTAACAATTTTCTCTTTTTATTTAACAATAAGGAACTGGATGAAACAAAAAATCTGCAGTTTTTGGTCATGTCTGCTTTCAGTATGGCTGATTTTCTAATACTGTCAATTTGACATTTGTCTAAAGTCACAGTAAAATAATGCGCAATAACAAGCAAGCCAGTAAGTCCAACATCTTATTTTAAGCGTTAGGAACTTTTACGAAGGGATAAGTCGGATTAAATAGGTTAAGAATGTCTTGGTATGAATAATGTGCTATTTAGAGCATCCCTTACATTAAAGGTTAGGTATATATCAAATTATTTCTGAAGTCTACTACCTGTGATCTAAATGATCTCTTGAATTTCACTGTTTCACACTGTTTAAACGCTATGTTTTGTTATTCCTGATTTCACAAAAAGGGGTAATGTGTAGACTTTAGTGTGATAAGCATGAACTTAGCGACTGAACTATTGCAATAGCAATCGCCTTAAATATTATCTAAATACGCATCTCTCACGATGCAATAATCTGAAGTTTTAACTTAGCTGCCCCTAATTCCACTTTTAGATTGTATAATTAATTTTCTTGGAAAAGGAAAATGTGCGCTACGTTATAATTAACCTTAAATATTAGGCTTGCAGCCTTCAAAATACTAATATCAAAAGTTTTTGCAAAGCTGCTATTGACCGTGTAATTAACATATAACACGTTAATTATCCTGTATTTTTTTCATGTATAACTAGATTTGCTTTGTAACATTTGCGAGTCAGGACAACAAGTAGTTTTTAAATTGAAGTTGTAGCTTGCTTTGAATTCATTAAACGTGTTTTATTTTAATAAATAACAGAGGTATATTTTTTCCTACGCAATACGAAAAGTTAATTTATGAAATGCAGAACTGAATTGGCAAAGCAAGTTTGGCGTCACTTTTTAAGTTGTCTATAATGCGGTTGCATTTACCCTATATAATTACGGCTGAGAATTAATATTTACAATAGTAATGGAAGTGTAGTAAGCAATAGTAATAAAAGTAATAATTGGTATACTTTAAAACTACTTTTAAGATATTATTAGGCAGAAAGTTTATTAGTAAACGTTGAAGCTGTTTTCATTTTCCTATTCATTAACACGTCTAAGAAAAGGCAGAATATTTAGTGGCCTCTTATGTACTTAACACAAAAGTACTGTTAAAATACATTTATAAAACTGCTCTCCCTTTCTCTGTTATACTTTTTTGTAGCTGTGATCGGTTTTGCACCATAAACAATTACACTTTATAATATTACTATTACTTCCCTCGTCTAAGAGACCAAGAAAGTATGGTTATCGTGAAAAAATCATTTTCTGAAATTTCTTCAGATCTTTAGGGTTCAGGGTCACTAAATGACGAAAATAGTATATTACTCAACAAGTTTAGAAAAGTGATGTATTACTGAACAAGAATGACTGTACATATTTAAGGAAGTAATTAATGAATTAACTATAGTATAATAATATCGTTAAAGGTTATTGTTTAAGTAAATATAATAACTTCCTAAGTATACTGATCCATTTTATTCAATAGTTAATTTAAACCTCCTTGAACATAAAGTACTTTTATCTACTCCTACTGCACAATGGCCATGAATTATGATTCATAATTCACGGTTTGCAGCCAATCATAAAATTCTATTTTCATTATTAAATAGTTTGCAAATTGCAACCAATCAGAAAATTCTAGTTTCATTATTCAATAGGTTGTAGCCAATCACAAAATTCATTCTTATTATTAAATGACTTTTCAAGTTAACAGCTGTCACAAATGTCATAATTCGGAAATATGAACACAAGGCTCCTATTGCATAGGAGTAAATAAAATATCGTATTATATTCGCGATTATGGCCATTATTCACTCAGATGACTTGCGCCACGCGCCTTTGGCTTGTGGCGCAAATGTCATCTTCGTGAATAATGGCTGTCATAATCGCTCATATAATAATATACTATTAAATTAAAGAACGTAAAAAAATCCCGTCTTTTTTACAAAAATGGATCACTTAGCCCATTGAATACAGAATAAAAATGCCAAAATGTCGTGGAATTTTTGGAAAAAGTTAATTATATTCTAGTTGCTATAAGAAATAAAATCTGGCCTATCTTGAATATTAATCCATCATAGTAGATGTGCTCATTGTGCATATTCAGGTCCCGGGTGGTGTAGCTTGAACAAGCGTCCACGTTCGATCAGCAGAGTTAAGCAACGCTGTCTCTGGTCAGAACTTGGATGGAAGTTCCATGGCTGCTTCTCTCGGCGCCTCGTGGTACGGCTGCCACGGAAATATTTGGTCCCGGATGTCATAATAACATTATGACAGTCATTAGTGGGGTTGGAAGTCCCTATAAAATGTTGCCTGAGTACTAAAATAAAAAAATCTATAAAACATTTGAAAATAATAGGAAATTGATTCCTAGATACATGATTAATCAATTATACTCTGTTCATATCTTTTTGGTATGAATGTTGGCCATGGAAGTTTCCTTAGCTGTGTAGATTACTTTATTCTGTTTGAACGGGGTCTACATTTGGGGTTATGGTTTGCAAGAGCTTTTAGAATAAAAAACGCTGTTAGTGAGCGGAAAATCTTTTTTTACCGTTCAAGATTAAGTATTAAATGTTGCAGAACATTGCAAACTCCAGCAGTTACGTTAAATGCAAAAATGCGTCAATGATCGCGACTCTTGCGCTTGTATAGGAGATTTTCGAATACCGACTTTTGCTGTTTAATATTTCAAGATTTTTTCAGAATAGGCAAAATAACAGGGTTTATTCAATTAGAAGAAAAAACGCTATTCAACCTCAAAGTCTATAACAGAACAATCTTATGATATCGTGCTCCAGTCGTTTATTTTTTACCAATCCTTAACTAATAAACACCAACTACATCAGCCTTTTACGAGAAGATTTACTGCCAGAAATGCGACTGTTGTACCCGAATAATGATTACGTTTTTATTCAAGATAGTGCACCGTCTCACAGAGTAGCAAGGCAGAAAGTACGTTCTCTTTCATTCAAGTAAACCAGTGGCCACCTAATTTTTCTAATTGTAATCCGTTACACTATTTAGTGTGGAACGCATTGCAAGAAAAAGTGTAGGTCAAAATGCAAGAATCATTTGTCAACTTGGAAGTATAGCCAGAAGTATCTCTAGATTAAATAAAAAAATCTGTTTTACAGTTTACGCCTGGGCTGAGACAGGTAAATTTGCAAAATGGAGGCAGTTTAGAACTAGTGGTTTCTAAGATATCCATTTAAGTTCTAACTTGCAATTCTATTTCTTAAACTAATATTAAAAAATGTTTAATCTTTTATCTATAAGGAAAAAATCTAACCGATATCGCAATACATTCTGGAGTTATAATGGTTTGAAAAGGAGTTTCTTTTTGCTAGCCACCCGTATTAACGCTGAAGAAAATGTAGCAATTACCTCGACACTTCTAATACAATTAGAAGATGACAGTTATAGAATATCCGTTCGGGAAGATAAAATCAAATGTTTCACTTGCTAAGAATTAAAGCATACCTCATTCAAATGCCTAGGACCTAAATAAAATTCAAGTACTGCTCGCCCAAGCCTAGAAGGCACTTTTAGAGAAGAAGACATACTAAGTGTGAACAATTAGAAAAAATGTTGTGACATAATCACTGGAATTTGAAATGGGATAAATTCAAAGTTACTGGTTAAACTGCCAGAAACGAATGATACAATGACAGTATAAAACTTTACTTTGCGAATGTATAAAGGCAATATCTATGGATATTTTCAAATTTCTCTTATTCGTCCAAGAATATGCCGAGTGTCTTCTAAGCTTGGGCGAACTGTAATTCGCTTTTGACTGACCCTCCCATGAATTGCACGCAAAAAAATCAGAAAATAAATACAAACCTGAAATCTCTTTCTAAAAGAGCAACTACTTTGAACCTACAGCAAGAAGTTAGAATGAAATACTAAGAACTCGACTAGAATTAATCAAAGAAAGTTTAGTAGAGCAATTTAAGAACCTTTCAGTTCAATTTACACCTGAATCCTTCTCAGTTCTTCTTCTAACCGTAAAATTATCTAAAGGTCTTCTAATAGCATTAAAGACATTTCCCAGTTATCCAAACTCAATAATTAATACCCTAATTGGCCTAGACCCTTTTCCTACCACTGAAAAATATATTTATACGTGTGAGAAATGAAAGCTACGCAATTTATGTCCGAATATAATACAAACAAATCGGTGTTCTCAGAATATTAATTGTATCGTAATATCATATTCCTATAATAAAACTATTCTACGTAACTTATTCCACCTGTACAATTTAATTGAAATAGGTTCCTTGCCCATCTCAAAAATATAAACAATCACCTTGATATATCCTGCTTTCAAGAAATTAATTTCAAATACAGCTATCAGCGCAAAAACAACCAGAACATGAATGTCAACGGAAACAAAGCACTTTCCTCTAGACTGTAAGAATACACTTTCCACGAAATATCTGAATGTAACAAATTTGCCTATTGCGCATGCAAATTTTACATTTCGTGTTAGCTCTGTACAAATCAGCAACATTTCAAATACTGTGCTTAAAAATATAGAAGATATTTAAGTGTTAAGTAATAAAGGGACACAGTGTCAGGGATATGTGAAATTCTTAAATGAACAACGAGCATTAGTAAATATCAGCAAATCCTACTTTTGCTTTGGCAGAACCAGCCGACCCTGACCATTTTTACAAATTTACATTTTTTGTGATAAACGTCCAATCAATATAGACCTACCAAAAATTATATGAAAGGTCTGTTGCATTCACGTTACCATTAATAGACGTTAAGCGGTTACCTAACTGCGCTGTCCGATTGATGAAGTGACAACACAGCAACTATTGAATTTGAAGTCGCAGGTTCGAATCTCGGTCAGGGCAAGATTTTTTTATTATGGAAAAATGCGGATGCAAATTTATATTTCTTCTCTTCTTTAAATCTAAAATACCACATTAATCGGCGTTGTCTGCCCCATTTATATCTTCTGCTAACGGTATTAATAAATGACGACTCGTTTTAAAACCGATTTTCTTTCTAGGGTTCGTAATAGTTAGTTTTCGGTTCCTTGGCTAGGTCGTTGTACATATGGCGCGATAATGTATATAACACATTATGATAATGGCCAAACCACATTTAAAGCTCCATTCATCAGCGGTATTCCCAAGGAGACTGAGTCGAGTTTCGCCTCTGATGTGGTTCACACGTTGAGTTACCGTGCTCTTCTATCCCTTCCCTTGCAAAGAGTTTCGCCTCTGGCGTGGTTAACACGTTGAGTTACCGTGCTCTTTTGCTTTTTCCTCCCGATGTAGCCCCTTACGAAAGTGGGCGAAACGTTGAGTTCTTTGATCTCAATCATGACACGGTCCAATCCTGGAAGTCGTTTGTTACTTATATTAATGATACTCTTATCCCACTTGTATAGTAAACAACTATTATCTAATTTTCTGCCAATTTACAATTTAAATAGAAAGTAGGTAGATAGTAAAGTTAGTTACATAAGTGTAAAGATAGTTAAGCAAGCATATTCATATCTCCTTTAATGCATAAATATCTATTTTGTACTCATGACTTCAAAATTCATATTTCCCGGTCATTGCAGATGCGCCGAAAGTTACTTTTCCCGCACTGGGGTGCTTTCTACTTTCCAACAAAAACTAGAGCAATTGTGTGTTCTTTGTAAATTTTCATAATTGCCGTTCGTTGGATTTATTGCGCTTCCAAACATCGGAGGCGCTTTAAACATCGTTAAAATAAGGTTACTAAATCATAAAGGTACCGCCAACTGTGCAAAACATATATCTTTTGTTTCTTTTAATTTGGTGTTCCTGTCATTAGTGTTTCACTCTCACTCTCACTTTCTTACAATGTTCTGCCCTTTTATATTTGGGGGACAAAATCTTGGAATGGAATGGGGGTACCTTTATGTATTTAGTGCCTTACGACAAAAGCTAACAGGTGCGTAGGATACGTATAAAGTTTAGTGATTTACGCTGTCAACTCAGTAAACTAGTAAAACACTAACCATTTTTTTTTAAATTTTTAATAGTATATTGTCTAACTAGTGCTGAAGTTGGATATTTCACACGAATGCGATAGTTGAGCCACGAGCCGAAGGCAAGTGGCTCATTCGCAGAAGTGTGAAATATCCAATCAGCACGTGTTATACACTATACTTTTCCGACGACCACCTAAAATCAAATAAATTAATATTTGATTCTTTATAATATAAAACAAATTTACCACTTTTAACCGCAAAATGAATTATTGTTTTGTTAGGGATGAAAAATTTGATGGTTTTGGGGTGCATTATTTTTAAGTTTTAATTACTACGTTTGCCACGCCTGGAATGTTTTGAGCCCTGGAATGGAATATAATCTTGACGGATGTATTAGGCATTGGTTCGCGGTCAGTTTTTCGGGGACCCAGACGCCACGTGCAACCAATGAACCGTATCAATGGGGCTCGGGTAGAAATGAGATTCTAAAATAGACAGAACGTTTGGGTTGCGACAAAGGCGCGACGTGTGAGTGAAAGTGTGCTGTTTAGAGTAATTATTTCTTGGCGTAAGCGATTATATGCGAAACAAGTAATTATATTGTGATAAGTTGCAATGAGGCGAAGCGAAGCTGCGAGCGTAGCTAGGCGTATTAGTTGGTAGTGAATAAATTAACTAGAGTAGAATGTACGTACTATAGTAGTTAGTTGAATGATGTTTGGTAGATTTTTGGCAATTACAGCAAATGATAAACGTCAGAGGTTCTTGCTTGTGCTAGTGGATTATTTGATAATCAAAGGGTTGGACCCCGCTGGAGCACGTAGTCCGCACAGTGGTCCGTGGAAGCACGTAGTTCCACAATCGGAAGCACGTAGTTCCGTAATGATAATGAGCCCGGAAGCACGTAGTTCCATGATGGGCAGTAGCCTAGCAAGATTTACGGTAATGGCTGTACTGTGAAAGATCAGTATACTACGGTAGTTATTACCGACTCTGTACGGGTTGTAACAATAGTTAATCTAGTGGATTACTATTGGGCAGTACTAGCGAAAAGTACCGACAGCTAACTCAATCAGTGAAGGCGGCGATGAGGTGCTAAAGGGTTGAGGCTGACGGATGTAAGGCCCAGCATTGTGATGCCCCTGCCAGGAGTACGGAGCGGCCTGGGGGGCGGCCACCCCCGGTGAGTACAATTATTATTATCGATGAGATTTACAGGTCAGTAAGTTTATGTTCTTTTACATTTAACTGCCTGCCTCCGCCACTGGGCCAAGGAATGTTCGAACCTGCACTGTTTGCACCCCGTTGCCGCTTTGTGGTCATGGGTGAGTTGCATCGACCACCTTGACACATTTCAAAAGTAAGGGAAATTGAATTTTAATATAACACACATAAACTCTCGTCTAACAGTTTAAACATCAACTTAAATTGTCATACTATTTCTGTGACATTTGCTTACTAGATTTTAGAACCGACTTGTTTCGCGACTTGGGCGCTGTTTTATGCCGAATTGGCCGTGACG
The DNA here is from genome assembly GCA_940337035.1 of Agriotes lineatus. Classification (NCBI taxonomy): domain Eukaryota; kingdom Metazoa; phylum Arthropoda; class Insecta; order Coleoptera; family Elateridae; genus Agriotes; species Agriotes lineatus. The sequence continues at coordinate 17,138 of CALNHX010007378.1, forward strand.
CTCTCGCGCATTTCAATTGCTACGAGAGACCATGTCGCACTAGTGTTTCAAGACGGAAAACGCACGCTCCACGTGACCTTTTCAGGTGACCTGTGCAATGTGTCACTTTCAGTAACACCAAGCCATGCCATTTTTGGCATTTTTCGCAGTGGTAGTCGGAAAAGATATTTTCAGTTATTCTCTCTTCGGTCGTGTTGCAAACAAAGTGCTTATTCGAGAAAATTACCTTCCTGAACTTGTTAGGTAAATAACTAATTTCACCACCGGGAGTAGAAATCAATTTCTTTAATGTCAAAATCATAATAGAAGTAAAGCATTTTCTTCCTAGTGAGAAAATAGATTAAAAAATTTCCTAGATTCATATTATTTTGACAGTTAATTTGTCTAATATACGCAGGTAAAATATCGTGTTTTTTTAAAACACACTTTACTACACTACAGAATAACTTATTTATTTACATTCGCAATAAACACACACAGTAGTACAATTATTAAAATTAATATTAGCTGGAAAATCACACAGAAGCTTTTCACTGGATGTTAGATTTACAGTCTTCAACTTGTATACATAGTCGAACCCATACCTTGTAGTACCTGGTTGGCAGTGTTTGTTTTATTTTAAACAGAGTTGTGTATATACCCCTAAGCCACAGCCCCTGAGTCTGCGAGTAGCCGAAGATCTGCGTTAGCAGTGGCCGGTATACTTCGATGGATTTTGAAAATCTAAATAGGTTACGATTATGCATGTTATCTTAGCAAACGTGTTTTTGCCCACTGGTTGAAAGGAACATTTTCTTCCTTTATAAAATATAAAGAATTGGCTGACATGAGAAGGGCGAAATCCTGGGTATTTGCGATATAAACCAATAAAATCTACGTTTTATTTATAACTAGTAACCACAAAAGTTCGTAATATAGACGTATTTGTGTTTGGCACTTCTATTATTAAAATGAACTTCTATTGCGAAGTAAAACAGCTTGTAATAAACGCTTTGATGATGAATCTCTTATAAATTTCGAGAAAATTATGAATGATTCGACGCCGGAGAACAACATAAAATCTAAGGAATATATTTGGAGGCAATTTGAGAAGTTTTGCTGGGAGAAAAAATACGTGCTCGATGAAACCTCTACGGTTGGAAGAATCACTGCTGTATTGGCTAATTGGCATGCAATTTGAGAAAGCAGGATAGATCTGAATATAAGAATGGCGGCGTCAAACTTCTTTGAAAAAGATAACGTCCTTTCGTGATAGGATTTATATGAATTGAATGGTGCTGCAAGGTTATATCGCGGCTTCAGATGTGAATTATTAATTGAGGAAGTTTACTGGTATGAAGATTAGAGAAGTGGAAACCTTTTGGGATTTTAATTCTTATCGTAGGATGGCTTAAGAAACACAGAAGTTCCTTGTCGTATTCGCTTCGCCTATTACTAAACAGGGTAGGCGTAATTTCTCCAATTTCAAATTGTATTAACGTAATTTCAATGAGGTGACTCTTATTTGGGAATTTGTAGCATCACTTTCAGGGTGAATCATTAACGTCACCTATGATAGTTTTACTACTTCAAACATCACCCGAAGCTGTCGAGTTTCGGCCCTCTACACAACCCTAGGAGAGCTTGGTTTGTGCTTCCACTGTTTTAAGCTGTTTGGGGCCCTCCGGTTCACACCTTGAGACTGCTTCTTCCGGCCCTTTTTGGGGCCATACATCATCACCGCAAGCACAAGCGTACCCACCGTAAGATAAGTAGTACAACTTAATAAATGATAGTTAATGGCGTTTCGTACCACAAATTTGATAAAATAAACTATAACTGTGTCTAACAGGGAACTGCACACGTTTTATTAGTTTAATATTTATTTGTGAGGTGTATTAATTATTGCTTTGATAACTTTAGTTTGGGGGTGCCCCTTTTTTTCTTTGCAGTAGAAAACGTATGGTAATTATTTATAATATTCCTATACTGGTTATTACATGTACCTTTGATTATTAAATTGAATGCACAGAGACATATCTTTCAATACCTGAGTTCCTTACTGCTACCTCCTATATTTAAGATGTTGTATTAATAAATGCTGTGATTTACTCTGAGTTTATAAGTTCTTGACCTATCTAAGTATATTTGTTGTAATTAGAAAAACTTGTTATTGAAAGAACCGCACGCCGTGCCGTCTCCGTTATAGCTAGCTGGCGTGCCCTCGAATATATTCTGGTAGCGTCACAATATTAATTAATAATTAGGGAAACTTAAGTCAACAACTAAGAACGCTAACCAAATTTTGATCCCTTTCAAGATGTCACCTTTAAATCATCCCGAGATGCCACAAATTCAAAGCGGCGACAGCAGTTGCAGCCCGAAAAAAGAAAACTGAGTTCGGCGATGATCACTTCCAAGGATTCGGGATTTGGGATGAAGATAATCCTGTAGGATTACAATGAAAGTTCTTCTATTTGGCTGGTATTAGATTGGCATGGAGATGGAGGGGTGGAGAAGCGTCCAGATGTGTTTTAGAATATTTCCAAAAAGAAGTATACAACCCAGGCGCACCTATAAGGAGATTAGCTTATAATTCCGTATTCAGTCAGACTGCACAAGGAGGGGATAAACGGATAGCAGAGACAAAGTGGCTGATACCGAATAAAGAATATCCTGTGAGGTAAGAAGTATAAATACCTACCTACTTGAATTTTTAACCTAATATAAATTTTAATAATTTTTCAGATTATAGAAGAAGCTTTTGAGAAAGAGATTATTTTTAACACCCAACAAGAAGTGGCAAACTGGCAACTTATTTTGGTATAAAAATGCTTCTGTAAGTAGGAATGAGCTTTCCAAGTGGAGTTTGAAAGCAGCCGCTAAAATTGGTGTTGACACAAAACGAGTAAATGTTAGAAATCATTCCCTGTTCTCCTAAGGAGTTTCCCATCTGGCAAAGGCAGGAGTGCAAGAACAGACACTAATTAAAATGACTGGCCACACTAGCAATAGTTCAATCGAGCCATATTTACAATTGGATGCAGAACAGTAACAAAATCTCGTGAAGAAATTGAGAAACCAGCATGTAGGTGGTAAAAACTTGGTTCAGCCTCCGTCCTCGGCATCAACATTAATGTGAAACCTGGGCTAGTGCTTAACACTAACATCAGAATTGACCAGCGGAATGATTGTGAGAGATGGGACCAGCACGATAAATTATCACAACTGTGTATTGAATTTAAATAAATGCATTTCGTGAATTTACTTCCATTTATTGCAGAAATTAAAAAAAAGATAACTTACTGTCAATGTCAGTAAATGATTTTTTATAAATGATAACACGAAAGTTATAAGTGTAACGGTTACACTTATCAATTTAACACCATCGGATTGGTTTCAAATTTTAAATTAAATTTGTTTTATTGATCGAATCGCGATATTCGACATACGCATGCAATAATCATTCTAAGGCAAATACTCATAGTAGAAAAATAACTGGAATTCAACAAAGCAGCTCTTCTATGTTTCATAGACCTCCAGAAAGTATTTGGCATGGTTAAGCTAACAGACAAAAAATTTTTCAACATAGAAATGTTATTAGAATTAAGTCTAACGGAAAAATAGGGGATACCGTAGCCGTTCACAAAGGAGGACCTTCATCGGCTCTTGTTTCAATTTAATGAATTCGCAAAAACCTTCAACATGGAAATTTCTATAGGAAAAACAAAACCTTAGTAGCGAAAAACCCCGTCAAATCTAAATTGGTATGCAATGATATAATAATAGAACAAGTTCAACATATCAGTTACTTATAGAAATGACAAGTCAATGAATACTAGAAGAGGAAGTAAAGAAACAGACTGAAACACAATATGGAAAAGCAAACGCCTTCGAAAAAAGACTAGTTTTACTAAACGAATATAGCTTAATTGAGTTTGAGCGAGCGAAGCGAGCTAGTAACTTAAAAATCTATGTATATATGTTTAGTAAAACTAATTTTCTTACGAAGTGTGTATACAATTCTTTCGCATTTTGTATTAATATTTATAAACAAACATTTATATAAAAGCATTACACTACATGTTCATTAAAAAAATCGGCTGTGGAAATTCAAACGTATGAATAATATGTTGGTGGTACTGTAAGTCTATGTCAAATTCGAGGTTATCAGGTTAGGTTTTTCGTTAGTTTTGACACAGACTGACGCAAACCCTAATCTACTAACCTCGAGTTTGACAGTGACATTACCATATAGTAAAGTAATATTTGTATGCACAAAAGTGCCACTTTATTTATCGATTTTGAATTTAGTAAAATAACACATTATTATACAAAATGCAAAAAAATATATTAAACAGAAATTTACAGTCAGCTATGCATTTAATTTGTTTAAAGATCTTGTTTTTTTGCTCAAAATATTCAACACTTCAATGTCCATGAGGCTATCCGAAGTATATGTAATAAAGCTAACAACCAAGTTGCCTTTGTTTTATTTTACATGAAAGAAAATCGCTAGCTAATGATTTAGAATCACCCGCAAAAGATAACACATTTTTCATGAAATAGCTATATTTGTGGTCGCTTATGCACACATTTTGCGATTTATAATTGCAAATAAGTGCTACAAGGAATTATAGCTGTCGACATTTTAGGATATTTATTCAGTCATGTTCATATGAATAATTTATCGAAACAGAACAGAATTATAAAAAAAATATTCTCAAGGGTCTTTTAGTCTAGAATTATTTAGTTAACCAAAAATAGCCATACAATAATGACATAATTTTCGACTTACTGAGTTAGTGGTTAAATGGATTAGGCAACACTTTACACTCGGTGATGCTGTTCGTAACAGATTCGGTTTTCATTTTGTCTTATTCTACACACTTATCATTGCCGCTCACAGGTTGACCTGGATAAGTAAACAAAATAATAAAACATTATTTAAAAAAGTAGGCTTGTTTAATTAATTTCATGGTGTGAAGTGTCACTTTTTTTCACTTTGCTTTTAATTTAGTAATGAACGATGCTAGAAACAAATTATTTATTTATTTTTAGTTTTATTTTGACGTGAACAAATTGCAGATTTCAGTAAATAAAGACGTTGTTTGCATAGTGATCATGAAAGTCGTCTTTTTTAACGCACAATCGTGAAAAAAGTACACTTTTTTAACTATTTTATTAAAATTGTGAATTTTCAATTTGCAAGTTGTAAATTCCGAAGTCCTTTTCGACTAAATTTCGAGTTGCAAGAGATCACTATGCAAAAGAACTACGTGAACAACGCGTTTTGAAAGTCCCTTTTGTCATTCATTTTCTTGATTAACTCGAGCTTCGCCCTCGTTAATCAAACTGCAAATTCATGAAAAAAAGTATGACTTTAAAAACTAGTTGCACAAATAACTATCCTTTAATTACCAGAACTGACTAACGCACTTGACTAAAATGAAGGCAAATAAAATTGTATACAAAATAGGCTTGGATTTGAATATTTAATGAACTTTTTAAAAATCGTATAGACAACTCGTGTTAGCGTGCTTATTTTTTACGCTTTTGGATTATTAAAATCGACTGCGCCTCGTTTAATAACCCTCCACACTTCGAACATTTATGGTTTAAATAACTATTATCAGGCAATACTTATGTATTCAAACATTTAACAATTTCAGTTTTATATTATTATTTCTCTACTCGACTTACTTTTTTTTACTGGCAATTATGTAAGTGTTCGTAATATTTTAGAAATGATCTATAAAGAAGGTTTACTTAATAATTATAATTTATGTAATATTCAACATTTAGGGACATCTAGGCGTATGGTTTGATAAAATAGAATACCTTAACCAATTACTGGTGGGTTATGATTTAATTCTAACTGTGGGGTTCTGACGACAGTCTCGTTCAATTTTTTGTATGCAACGTACCTATAATTAGTCGTTGAATTTCGTATATAGTTTCACCTTAGGCCGAAGCATCCTTAATAGAATAAAATAGCGTGTAATTAATTGATTTGAGTTCTACATTGTATAATTGGCTTTTTAACTTACGGCGTTTGAAGGTTGAGAATAGCCCCACAGTTATTCTACGGTTGATTAAATCTTACGTTTACAAATTTAATTATTATTTTTAAACTTTAGTTCCAATTTTAAGTTGTAAAGATTGAAAAAATCCAATATCTTTTGTTAATTCATTTCACATTTTTTATACTAAAATTGAAAATTAATTAAAAACAGTTTGAGCAACACATTGAAATAGAAACAAACAACATTGCAAATTCTAAAATAACTTAACCAGACAGTTAAGTTATAAAAAATCGAGAGAATTTTACAACCGGTAATCACTAAGAGCTAAAAACCAGCTGTGTGCTACTGAAACATTGATAGCGTCACTGCTTTGGCATAATTCACAAAAGGGATTTTTAGTATATCCACTGTAGAGCAAACTAAAGAAAATATCAATTTGTTCGTTTTTTTGAGGCAAAAATACATGATGAGGTGAAGTGAAATTGATAGAAGTAAAGAAAGCAAGTTAAGAAATGGTGCGAATACGACTTATATTATTGCGTAATTAACAACGTGTTAATGTGCCAAATACAATGGCTTATGTACGTATCAAGAGCTTTATTAGCCTATTCAATAATTGTTCGATACGTGGATTACACGAAATATACCTACAATTTCAAATTACGCTACTAGATAGAAGTAGCTAACAAAGAAGTCATAAATAACTCAAGCATTGTTCATGCTGATAATGCTGGCTTTATTGAGTTTTTGATATAAATTTACATTTCTTGCAAAACGTCAAAACAGTAATCATACAATTTGCTTAATAATTAATACCTGTGAAAAAATAGAAATGAATCAATCACAAGCTTTTACTAGAAGTAGGTTTAACAAAATTTGACTGTCGAAACAGCAAATACAACATCTTAGAAGCAGTGCTAAATTACTTTTCTTGAGGGTTTTGATAATTACCACTTGAGGGCTAAGAAAACTCCTATTAAAACATCTGTAAAGGGCTTTACTCAGAACTATCCTCGCAAGTGGAAGTTGTGACACTAAACATTTTCAAAACTCGAAGATAATTAGGGGTAAAACTATCTTAACGTTCCTAATAATACTGAAACTATAAAGGAAAGCACTTGGCAATGCTAATTACATCAACTTAAAAAAAACATTGCAGGCTATGAGATCAGAACTGCAGCGTACGCGAATGAGTCTTTAAATGCGATTTCAACGTTTGCAAGTAGCTCGTGAGCAGTCCGACTGCTCGTCACAGGTGGTTATGCTGCACCCCTCGTCTCACATAACACACTTATTCGTTGCCCCTTTTATGAATTTTTACAACGTTTACCTTGTATCTCTTGGATCTCATTTTTATGAAGAGAAAAGTCTGAGCTATGTGCAAATTATTATTTTTATTTATTTTTTAGTGAAACCAAAAATATGCCCTTCTTTTCCGTGAAGGGTAAAAACATGAGCTATGTGCAAAATATTACCTCTATTTAAGTAGGAGTGCTTGAGTTACAGCAAAAATAAGAAGGGTTTTATGCTCCCCCTGTATATATTTAACTGAAATTTTCTCGGTTTCATGCAAGGAAGGCATATAATCTGCATGCAAGATATCGTCCTTTTCTTACAAATAGTTTTTGAGTTATATCGGCAACAGACACACAGACAGATAGACAGACAGCCAGGCAGACAGACAGACAGACAAACTTAATTGTTGTTGGTCATCTACGGACTCTAAAATGTAAAGATCTGAATAAATCTCGGAAGGTAATTTTCTCGCGATTAAAATACTTCCTTCGTCTTTTAGACCAGGGAAGTAAAAATCCCATTGCAAGTACGCTGAGAAAGTTATCTAACTTGAGATAAAATTAAGGAGCAAATATATTTTGTCAATTATTCGCACTTAATAAATAATTTTTTTTCAGCGTTAGCTAGTAATAAATCAAGGCAAATGGATAGCATGAGGAAATCGATTATCAAATTTTAGTACAATATATTTTTTAAAGTGTGCTTGACAGTATTTGAATAATATTGATTAAAAGAGGTAAGAATTGAAATGCGTAATGCAGTTTATCAATGTACGAGTATAATTGTCACATTTAGAGCTTTTACCAATAGCATAAACTAATTCAATGCTAAATTATCAAGTTATCATTCCCAATGTCCACCTTTCATACTTAGAATACTGTTTACTAAAAGTGAGGTGGAAATATTAACGACCAAATATATAAATCATTGAATGTGACCAAAGACAAATGAAATAAGTTGAAAATGAGATCAATAGCATTGGGGTATGAACTACTAGACAGCACTAAATATTCTTCTTGAAATGTTTTTTATAAACTATTTGTTTATAACTGTTTATATCTCAAATTTGTGTAATTCATAGAATATTCGAAGTCAGCTTAATAACAACATAATTAATTGAGTGGATACTTTTTTTTCAAATTATCCTGCCATTTTGTCCATGTTACTTATGAGATTGGTTCTTTAGACGGAGTACCAGATAGCTTTTAGACACCGACGACTATGGTCATATGGTCAAAACCCAAACTAAGGAGTTCCCACGCTAGGAAGAGATCTTTTACCGACTACGCTTTAGTGGGACCCACAGTTCTACACCTCATTTGTGCAGGCTTTTATCCGCATTTATTAAATAAAGAAAACGGGGTTCAAACTTGCGACTTTTGAATCGCTAGTCGGGATGCTGAACCATTGAGCTATCGAGACTGTGGAAGTCCAAATTAGAAAATTTAAAAAAAAACGGACAGGTGCACAAGCACCCATAACGAATTCAAATACGTTTCCGTTTTACGTGAAATTAAATGTTTTAAAAATGAATTTCGGAAATATAGAAATATTGATATAAAATAGAAAAATTAGAGTTCTTAAATTTAAAAAAAAAAAGAATACCCTTACTTTCTTATAGCAAATGTATACTCCAAATCTAAATTTTAGAATTCAGGGCAGACCCTTATTTTAATTAAATTTATTTTTCGTTGGCCGCTTGTTAATTTCAATATTAATGAATTATTTTGCCTAAAAAAGGATGGATTAATAGATGTCCTTAATGCACTGGTTTTGATTAATGCACTCTTTTTCATTAATTAACTGTTTAAAAAAAAGGATGGATTAATAGATCTATTAATACACTGTTTTTGATTAATACACTCTTTTTCATTAATTAACTGTTTTTGTGATTTTGACGTTTTGATGATATTTTGCATGGAGGTTAGTTGTATTAATCAAATTTTTGGCCATAAAAAATTTTTTTGCGGTCAACGAAAAAATTTTGTAATCAACTCGTTTGTTAATAGGCGATTAATAATCTCAACTATTAAAGGCACTCACTCGCTATCGCTCGTTTGTGCTTTAAACAGTTTCGATTATTAATCGCCTCCATTAACACACTTGTTGGTTAAATAACTATTAACGGTGTATACAGTGAATTTATTTTAATGGTTAACATAGCAGTTTCGTTTCTATGCCAGCATTTAACCATATAGGTCATTTCCATAGTTAGAGCGTTTATTTTACTAGTTAACATACGAATTTGAATTAGATACTTGCTAATAAGAAACTTTAATTTTGTTACCGGAATGTAGGTATGCAACTAAAAAGTAGATACGTAGGAACAACTTGTGTGTTGTATCTTTTCTTCAGTGGTATATCGTACATTAGGACAACTTTTAATTCTCTTTTTGACAAGTAATAATTCCTATGTTAACTCGTAAAATAAACGCACTAATCTATTGGTCTCATTTGTAACTATGGAAATGATGTATGATTAAATGGTGGCATAGAGACGAAACGCTTATGTTAACTATTAAAATATATTCCCGCATGTTACTAAAAGTTAATAATGTTGAAATGTCAAATTATAGTTATTTAACCAACAAGTGTGTTAATGAAGGCGATTAATTAATCAGCCATTAACAAACGAGTTGATTACAAAATTTTTTCGTTGTCAGCAAAATATTTTTTTGTGGTGAAAAATTTGATTAATACAACTAACCTCCATGCAAAATATCATCAAAACGTCAAAATCACAAAAACAGTTAATTAATGAAAAAGAGTGTATTAATTAAAAACATTGTATTAATAGATCTATTAATCCATCCTTTTTTTAAAAACAGTTCATTAATGAAAAAGAGTGTATTAATCAAAAACAGGGTATTAATGACGTCTATTAATCCATCCTTTTTTAGGAAAAATAATTCATTAATATTGAAATTAACAAGCGGTCAACGAAAAAAATATTTTATCTACTCCTACTGCACAATGGCCATTAATTATGATTCATAATTCACAGTTTGCAGCCAATCATAAAATTCTATTTTCATTATTCAATAGTTTGCAAGTTGCAACCAATCAAAAAATTCTATTTTCATTACTCAATAGGTTGTAGCCAATCACAAAATTCATTTTTATTATTAAATGACTTTTGAAGTTAACATCTGTCACAAATGTCATAATTGGGAAATATGAACACAAGACTTCTATTGCATAGGAGTAGATAAAATATCGTATTGTATTCGCGATTATGAACATTATTCACTCAGATGACTTGCGCCACGCGCCTTCGGCTTGTGGCGCAAATGTCATCTTCGTGAATAATGGCTGTCATAATCGCTCATATAATAATATACTATAACACATTCATTGCTATTTGAAATTACAAAATGGAAAGAGGTAAACACATATATGTAAGGAATGAGACTCAACAGAAAGCATATTGCATTTACGTAATATGGTTGCTGACGGTTTCTCGGTAAGTACTTAAATTTTACAAAATAGGTTAATATGCATGAAGATATAAGATAACATTTTGAAGTGTTCCATATAGCAACTGTTACTAGAGACAAACAGGTAATGCCGTTGAAAAAAGCAAAATTTCCAAGCTAGAAATAAAACCAATATTTTCTGTATTACGGCTTTAGGAAGGATTTAGGACGAAAAATTTGGGATTTCCACAAAAAGTATTTTAATTTGGAAAATATATTAAAATTGGCACGAGAAGGGTTACGCTACAAGAGTTAAAAATTTACAATGTATAAGTAGTATCATTCGAAAAATAGGCTACAAGTACAAGCAAGTAAACGCCAGATACCTTTTTACTGAACAGAAACATTTATAGGCCACGAAAGTCAGATTTTTAAGATTATTTCAATATCCATAATAATGCATAATTACCATGGTTTCTATCAATTCAATGATGATCAACATTGAAATGTCAAAATCTTACCGCGATTAAGAATGTATCAGAATTTAATGGCTTCTGAAAAATGTTGCGATTATTATCAAAGCTGCTTCATCAAGTGAATTTTAACTATTTATTCAGGAAATAATCATGCCAAATATCCCGCGTACATGTAAATTAGCCTATAGTAATTTGCACTAGTTTTGAAAGTCATACTTTTTTTCATGAATTTGCAGTTTGATAACGAGAGCGAAGCCCTAGATAAACAAGCAAATGAATGAAAAAAAGGACTTTCAAAACGTGTTCTACACGTAGTTTTTTAGCAGAGTGATCTCTTGATCGAAATTTAGTCGAAAATGACTTCGAAATTGACAACTTTCAAATTGACATTTCAATAAAATAGTTAAAAAAAGTGTACTTTTTTCACGAAGTTTGCGTTAAAAAAGTGGAACTTTCAATACAATTTTTCGTTAAAAAATGACGACTTTCACGATCACTATGCAAAAATAGTACCTATATTGTGTATCTAGGACGAAAAGCGTAACATTCCCAGACGACTGTAAATATTGTTGGGGGAGGCGAACGTCGAGCCCAACAACACAGGAGTCTGGGAATGTTGCTTTTTGTCCAAGATACACATACTATTTTTCGGCCGATCGATACCAGTAATTATAAAAAATAGGAAATAGTACTCGAATATTCCCTGCTTAGGTCTGCAATATTATTCCTGTACAGTTTTTTTTGTAAATTACCTTGCAACGGCTGATGTAATGGAATGTTTGACTTTGATCAACAAAATTTTGTCAATAGAGTGTCAGTTCTAGTAAGATTGGCGGAAAAATATATTTTTACGATTTTCTGTTAAACTATTTCGCTCTGAGGAAATATATCTCGTAAATTTCTTAGCCAAACATTCTGACAAAAAAAATTTAGTCGGCTATTTTAATGCACTCGGACTTGTTGTTGAAAATATTTACTGTATTTTATATTTGAAGAAAAATTAATTTTGCATATTTGAACGAAACTTCGATATACCAAAATTGAGGGCAAATACGGTACAGACCAATGCGCATATTAAATGCGAACGAAGTTTGTACATATAACATGTTTGTTATCATATTATCATTTTATATTTTACAATGTATCACTTCTTGGCTGTTAATATTTTCGCTATTTAAATTGTTATTAAGAGTTTTGGCATTAATAAATATTGGACTATAACCTGCTTATCTGACTTTGACACATAATATTAATCTGACTTTTTTAGTAATTTGTTGCACGTAACTAAGGTACTATATTTATACGAGCAAGCTCGTCCACCATTTTAAGTTACTGGAAGTGGCGGCAAATTCAAATTCTTGTTACTTTCCAAATAGCATACGGTAAGTTGGAAAAAACAACGATCATGTCATTTAATTTTATCAGTCTTAAAAAAGATAGGTTTTTAAACAAATAAAAAGAAATCAGAAAAAGTCGAAACGAAAACACTGTTAACTAACACGTACGTGGTTCAAACTAGAGAACCTTAATACTACCTTAGTTCAAACAACAGTGACGAGTGACAGAACTCAATAGAACTGACAGATACAGTTGACAGCACAGAACAACACCTACACACTGTATATAGATTTAATAACCACACTTGGATGAAGTCTGTAATTATAATTAGCATCGTAATGGAATGCACCAAGATTTAAATCAGCATGCATTGTTCGTTTGGATCGAGCAGTACGTACTCCAACGGTTTCTGGTCTTGCTTGGTTGACAGACGACAGAACTCACGGTTACAGGTCAGCGCAGCCAAAGGCTTGGCGCTAAAATCCCTGTGACACAAAATCTAGTGGGATAAGCTTGCCTGGTTAATAAAGCACTCTACACGTAACTATGACGTCAAAATCCGTACCACCATAATAATAGAAAACTACATTTTTGCATACGGCAAAAAACACATATTTAACGTATGAGGTTGGCCGCTCTGAGTGCAGTTGAATAAGCATCATTTTTTATTTAAATTTTATTGTGTCTAAAGTGACAACTAAAGTTATTTTTAAGAGATGCCTCAGAAGCATTTGGAAAGCCGTGCAAAGGAACTTGTTGTTTAATTAATGATATTTTTTTAACAGGAAGATGATAATACTGGCCCTTTATACCCTTGAATGCCGCCACGAAGGTAATTCAGAGTGTTTTTAATAGCTAATGTAAATTTATACAATTTTACTGTAGCTGGTTGCAGCAGCATTAGATATCAGTATTTCAACACTAAGCTATGTTTCTCAGCGACTGAAATAAAAATTGACTTCTCCCCTTTCTAAACTTGTTGCTTCAGTTGATAACTTCACCGAGGCTGCTATTCGAAATAAAGAATAGTATAATTATATATCCATTCTATGGTCTAAATTTTAATAAAATCATATTAGCAATCAATTTACTACCGATGCTTGTAACTTAAGGCTGCAGATTTTACTATCACGGTTCGTTGGATGAAGTTTACTGCTATTGCAATAGAAAACAAGAACATACTTATTAGCTATTAAGGGTATTGAACACGACTTAATTCCACATGTAAAGCCTCCACACGTAAATACTGCACGCCGTCAATTGGAGTATTCCTTTCCTTCTATAAGTCTACGTTAGGTAGAAAGAGATGAATGAGTGTAAAACACTGCATTTCGTAAAAAGTGAATTACGTTAGAACCAGTAAACGTAGAATTAAAATTTTTGTTGTATTGTAAAGCTTAAGAAAAGTACTTTTTCGGAAACTCATTTAAAAAAATATGGCTCAACCATTTTTTCATAATTAGGATAAATGTAAATTTTTTTTATAAAAACCGTATACATTTAAAGAATATAAGGTTTGTTTTTAGTTTCCGAAATTCTTCAAGTAGTTGTACGCACAATAGTGTAAAGAAAATTAGATAATTTCTTTCGGTTTTTCTGTAATTCCATTTTTCATTTTTCTTGCACATTATCTATCTCTTACGAGCAAACGCGAATCTTCATAGCGCTTGCTCGCTTCAACAACGCTGCAAGAATCCAGGATCGCACAATTGCCCGTTACACGTGGTCAGAATAACGTCGCTGCTTCATCCAGAGAAAATTGTTGGCTAATTGTACGCCTACTGCTGCGTACAGAGCAGCATTCAGCATTATTTGCCGATTAGTTTGAGAAAGCGGTAGATCTAATAAAGAGTACAGTAGTTGCATAGTCCTCTTACTTTGACAATTAGGAGCCTTAAATAAGCTTAATCCTCTTATGCAGGTGCACACCACCTTGTCAATCACTATACTGTATATATTAACTGGGAACTGGCATTTGAGGCTCAGTACCTTCCTGGAACGTAATAATTACTCCAAATAGGTCCTTAGGTTGTGAATTATGATCATTTCCTGTCATTCTGTATAAACTAAAATGTAAACATTACCACTGTTGATATACGTTTATGCATTTTATTCACCTTTTGTGAGAAATATACAAGTATGTTATATTCTGCATTAAATACGCAAACAACGCAAATTGCGTAAAGGCATAGGTCTATAAAACTATATCCATTATTTAGTTCAATAATTTAGTAAAATGCAATTGCATTCATTACTGCAACGATCAGTATTACTCTATTACTGGGTATGTATCTTGTCGATTTAAAAATTTATTTAGTCCGGGCGTTTATACTATGCGTGCAGACCACTTGTTCTGTCAGTACGCAAGAGCGATGTCATAGCAGTAAGCGCACTGAGTAACTGTAATATTGGTATCCTGCTTTAATCCACTACAGAGAGTGGGACATAAAGTTGTGCTACGTATAATCGGCCAACGTTGCCACAAACAAAAACTAAATAGCATGTTCAATCCCCTTAAGGCAACTAGTGTTTTAAACTGTAAAACACGAGTTGGCTTCAATATTTTTTCTACAGCCGAGGAGTTTGTTAGCTTAAATCCCTCGGGGTTTCGCCCCTCTCCAAAGCGGCCCTCGTGGCTCCACCTCTCTCCAAGGGGGCCCTCGGGACTCCGCTCCTCTCCAAGGGCGCCCTCGGGGCTCGGCCCCTCTCCAAGGGGGCCCTCAGGGCTCGGTCCCTCTCCAAGGTGGCTCTTGGAGCTCCACCCCTCTCCAAGGGTGCCCTCGGGGCTCCGCCCCTCTCCAAGGGGGCCTTCGGGCTTCCCCGCTCTCCAAGAGGGCCCTCGGGACACGGCCCCTCTCCAAGAGGGCCCTCGGGACACGGCCCCTCTCCAAGGGGGCCCTCAGGGCTCGGTCCCTCTCCAAGGGGGTTCTTGGAGCTCCACCCCTATCCAAGGGTGCCCTAGGGGCTCCGCCCCTCTCCAAGGGGGCCATCGCGCTCCGCTCCTCTCCAATCGGGCACTAGGGGCTCCGCATACAAATCGGTCCGATATAATAACTGTACTTTTAATCTTCACCAATAAGGTTTTATAAACTCTTAAAGTACGCCGTGCTTTAAATTGAATGGTGTGTTTTATAGACAACATAAAGCACGCCACATATGACCCTTGGAAACAGTTTAAAAACACGGCTGTAGAAAAAAAAACTTAAATGTACCAAAGTGTAAAGTATTTTTAATTTTCTGCTCAAAATTTAATTTGTACAGAAATCAGAAAAAAATAACGAAACAAAACATTTCCGAGGTGGCTGGTTGTTATAACTCATATTTGGTTCTGGTTTTCTCATCATTCATTGTCTGTTGTCTTAAATTTAAAAAAAAATAAGAATATTGTACCCTTCTTGTGCCATTCTGTACGTCATGGAAATTTTTGTAGATTTTGTAGCTCAATAATGTCTTGCTCTAACTACAGTGGGATAATTAAAATGTTTGAACAAGAGCGGCTGTAGATTTTTAACTGTTTCTTTTTGAGTGTGTTATACCATTAACAATGTAACCAGCTGTTGGCAACACTACCTCAATAATAATAAATTTGTTAATATAGATTTGAATACTGTATTTTGTTTCGCTATTTTTTGAAGCCCATTTAGGAAAAGTAGTTTAATTAAAAAACTCTTTTTTTTTGTTGTAGGTAATTACAAACATTGATAAATGATCGCTCAGCGTTCCATTCAGCGAATGCACAATAGTTTCAGTTAAACAGGTTAATAATAGTTATTTGTGTATGGAGGGCATTATGGAAGATGTTTATGCCCAAGGGATATAAACATTAAGTAATGTCCGTAGTATACAACGTTTTATTTTCACTTTAAATCAGAAAGAGGTTAGAAGCATTTGAAATGTGGATGTACCAACTTGTGGAGAATCCCCGTAGGCTGCAATAATAACCAATGAAGCAGTACGAAACATAATACTTTGAGACGGCAAAAATCCAGAATGCTGCAAGCTATTATGACAGGAAGAATAGAAGGAAAAAGAAGAATATGAAGAACAGCGATGTTCCGGCTTCGACATTTACGAAGCTGGACAGGCGTGGGAGTGCAAGAATTAATAATAGGATCATAATAAGAAGATGAATAAATTAAGGAGAACATGGACCGAAACCCGAAAAGTAATGATCATAAAAAGTTACTCAAAGTCAAATTTTGGGAGCATTTGCAGATTTTACCACAAAATTATAATTTTCATAAGCCCAACAAGAGTGTTGAAAACTCAACCCTTTTACTTACTATTAGTGAATACACAAAACCATTCTATGATGTTTGCTTATAACTAACTAATGTATATTTTAACTTGACCAATGGAGTTATACGCAATGTGTTTTCTTGTCCATTTGAATTTATCATCTTTCAATTTTATACAAGGCGAAATGCATGTATAGAGGCAAAATAATAGCAACCTACAAATATGAATCGTCATCGGATTTTTGAGTATATTTTTCTTTACATAATTGCAGCAAAATTAGATTTCATTGTTAAGCAAACAAAATATTGGTGCAATTTCCTGAAAACATGTATGAAATTAAAAATAAAATAAATTTATTGTAAAAAATTGTACACGAACTTCAAGCAATTTTTTACAAGAGCCTGTCGAATTAGGATTTCACAATTTGTTATTCAAATTTGACAAGTACAGAAAAAATCAATTTACTGTGATCTTTTCATAGAAGCTTTACAACACATGCGTTATATTCTAGTTTAGGTTGTTGTTGCAGTTTTGGAAACGAATGTTTCTTTAAATTGGCCCAAAATTATTGGAACATAAACAATCGAAAAATTTCTTATATTCTGTACTATCATCTTTAAGCTGTGAGGGTTAGATTCTTCCATGAAAGCTACTTGTATGCATAGAAATGTGTATGGTTATCTTTATCATCAATACATTTTAATTTAAATAACGTTAATTCGGTGTTTAGCATTTACGGAGTACAGTTAAGAACGAATTTTTTTCAATTTCATAATTCTGAATGAACTAACGAACTCAATTATTGAATACTGGCGAGAATTACGAATAAATTATTTTTCTCTTCTCTATACCTTTCCTTGGTTCATATAGAGGCCATACATTTCAGACAATAGAGTAATGGTACTGATACTATACAGGGTGTTCCTAAATAGGTGTCGCAACGGAACACTGTAGATTCCTCATGAAAAAAGGAGCGCTTTTTTCGTTTTCCATTTTTCTTTCCGGGCTTTCGTTTTCGAGATACAGGGTGTCAAATTTTTTTACAAAAGCTGGTTTGTCGACCGTTTTCGAGAAAAATGGCTTTTTATAAACAAAAACAAACATTTTGCATGTCAGTGTATTCATTATTAGTAAAACCTTCCATTTTTACCACACTTTTAACAATTTTAAACAATTACAAAAAAAAACACTCAGCAGCAGGACAATTAATTAACTTGAAACTCTTGACAGTTCTAAGGTAATTTGTTTTCAATGGTAACTTAGTTTTTTTTTCGATAACGTATGCGGTGTTAACCGCAATGAACGAGCTTTTGTAAAAATCTTTGACACGCTGTATCTCGAAAACGAAAGCCCGGAAAGAAAAATGGAAGACGAAAAAAGTATTCCTTTTTTCATGAGGAATTTACAGTGTTCCGTTGCTACACTTATTTAGGAACACCCTGTATAAGCTCTAATACAGGACCGGACTGGGTGTTTGAACCGACCTGGGCGAGTGACACTAAACCGGCCCCTTTTAAAAAATTGCCCTTTTTATAAGGAAAACAAACCCAATTATTAAACATAAAAATCAATATTTGTTTTCAGAAAAAAAAAAAAATATATATATATATATATATTCCAAAAACATCATTCAAGTAATACAAAAATATTAGAAACACATTAAAAAAATTAGTTTAAACTCATATTGTACATTGGTGTAACTATGTATAAAGTAAGAAAGAATAAATGTAGTATTAAGATTAAGGTAGAATATCAAATTACCATTAATTTTTTCATACTTTTACACTTATATATCAGTATCACTATTTTCAATACACTAGAACATCTTTTATGGAAGACATTAACATGAAAGCTACCAAATTAGCTTGAGACAAATAGCTCCTTGCTCTATTTAAATAAAAGTTAATTTAGAAAAGGTTCATTCATATCCAAATTGTGAAATAAACAGTGTTAATAATTGTTATTTATGTATTAAGGGCATAATCGTTAGATTATAGCACGAGGGAATGTTTAAAGCGCGACCCGAAGCGGAGAGGTTTCAATATCCCGAGTGCTATAATATGCACGTGGCACATACAACGTTTTATTTCATTTTGGTTCTCAAAATGGACAAAAATAAAAAAATTTGTATTTTGGCTACAGACTACTACGTCATTGTTGTACCGACGCTGTACATTTTTGGTATGCTATGGTTTCTATGCAGATTGTTGGTGTTGGTATACTACATTGTTGGAGTTTGTTATACTACTTAGCTACTTTATCGGACAGCGGGCTATAAAAACTATATTACGCCCACTATCGAGGTCCATTAAACAAGATTATGGTTCCAAAATGAACAAAATATCTTTTGCAATCGTTTACTTTTTAGTTGTCATTATTAATGTCAAAAATACATATTTTTTCATTAGTGAAAAATAGTCATTTATCTACTAAGGGCGTAAGATGGGGTTTATGCTTTATTGCTTGTCAAGTTGACTAACAAGACACACTAACTCGGTCGTAATAGTATTTAACATTACTAGCTTGGTAAGAGGGTTTTTACTGGCGAATAAAAGGATATGACTGGCGAGCCGCAGGCGAGCCAGTCACTTTCTTGAGCCAGTAAAACCTGTTACCTTGCGTGTATTGTTGAATATTTTGTTTGTTCCTCACTTGTAAATAACTAGAAATTTACCATTTATTCAAAATGTCAAACTGACAAGCAACTAAATTCATCAATATGACACATACTAAGGAAGACAACTCTGGCTTTGCAAGCTATCATTTATCTATGAGCACGCTTGTAAAATTCACAGTTAACTTGTAAAGATTTTACAAGTTAGTAACTTGTTAAAATAAACTTTCTTGATTAATACGGTGACTTGATAAATTGATGTTTACAAGTGAGGAACAAATAATAGCTATTTATGCAACAAGTGCTAAAAGTTGAGGTCTTCGGCTTCCTCTCATAATTTTCTCTCGTGCATAAACCACTTTTAGCACGACTTGCATACAATATTTTTTCTACGACCTTAAATTTCCTGTTATTAATCCATAAATGTCGATTTAACAAAGGTTTGCATCTACGACAGTTATAATTTATGTCATAATAAACAGTAGGCCTTGACGCGCAGGCGAATGTTTGTGGAGCCAGTATTGTCAAAGTCAGTTATCAAAGGTAATTATTAATACTACACATCTGACTGTATTCATTACATAACGTTTTAATTGTTTAAAAAACACTTTACCTCTAATGCAAGAAGTAACTAGAATAACTTTACAACTTCACTTCCAGTTCGAAATTGTGCTTTATATCCTCATTTCACTTTATACCACACATGAGCTAAAAGTAAACATCTGATCTCTTTAAACACGCTAAATTATAAAACGTCACTTTTAGTGAAACTAAAAGGCCTACTTTTAGTAGTGGTCGTAGAAAATATACTTTTCCAACCTTGTACAAATATGTCAATTATTTACTTTGTCATTATGGATATAAAAATTACATACTTTTTTATTGGTGAAGAAAGGTTACGTTTTTTAACGTTGCCATAACCAAAAATGTTGTGTTTATTAGAGAACTGGAAAACATGCAACGCATTGCATTAGTGTTTTTTTACTCGTCGCTATTTACAACAAATATCATTTGTAAAAAACACCCACATTTTACAACTTTTGTTTCATAAATAGCTATGACGACACGTTTAGTGTCGCTTAGCGGACCATAAAGTAGGTACTATATATTCCAGTAATCTATTATTTGTTATTTACATCTGCGATACGAGGTATAGAATGCTTTTTAAGCTTTTCAAGCTTTTCAATTTATTTACGTACCTATTAAAAGTGGAAAATAAAATGTTGTGTTCCACACCGGTATTACTTGATGTTTATACCCCTCTGGCACAACCATTTATATAATACTTTTGGTATATAAATACATATTATGGCGCTAGGGCCGTAAAGCAACATAGTACGCCCTCAAATATAGAGTGCAATGTGACCAATTCCGCCCGGTCGTACATAACGTTACTATTGATGGCGTAAAAAATATTTTTTCAACATAATCTAGAGTACCTAAAATAGTATCTAGTACTAGTGTATAGTTACACCTTAAAGCACGTGCGACGAGTTTAAGAGCAGGGCGCAAAACGTCGCTAGTGCTTTAATGGCACTTATACACGTGTATCATACGCTATTTATTCTACGATCGTAACTTAGTTCGGTGACATTTTTTCCATCACATTGTGTTAGACATTTTAGGTTATGTTGACATTCAAATTTATGGCAACGTGCAAAAAAGACGTAATTCGGGCACTAATATTAAGAGTGCTACAGAAGGCACTTTTGACACTAGAAATTGTGTAAAAAGTTGTCATTTTGACACGATCGTAGAAAAAAATTTATTTACTACAGATTTGCAGAAAATATTGTATGCAGACGTTGCAAAAATCAGTGTTGTTTCGACTCGCGAAAGTAAACACTCCCATTTTGCAAGTTGTTCACCAATAATTATTTTACAATCCTGTACTAAAATGTCAATATTGTAGTTGTCATTGTTAATATTAAAATGGCATACACTTTTTCACGCTTTACCATACATTTGTATGTTGACATAATCTATCTAAATAACATAACATATCTAAAACGTTGTGTGTTATATTATGAATAGACAATGGTCTCCTGTGTAAAACTGCAAGCTTGCAACCTTGAACAATAATAGCTTCTTTATAATGAATTGCAAGTCTGCAACCTTGAACGCACGTGGCTTCCTGTCTCACGCTCCCTTTTAGAGATAACGCTTATCTTAGCTGATTAGGCATAGTATATATACTAGTAGCTTGCACCTCTAAGTTAAGCTCCAGTCAGTCGATAAGTTCCATTGTGTTCGTATCATAGCTAGATGTAAGAAATTGTCCGGCGGCTAGCTGTGTGCTTCCAATGTTATATTTCATTGTAAAATAAAAATAAACGTTTTTTAAAAAGTCGTTTCGGCGGCCTTTTAATAAAACTGGCGCAGTCGGTAGGATTTGTGGAGGAAAACCTGGAAAACTACAAACATCGAGTCGACCAGCAACTTTCCTTGAGGTTCAGCTCTTTGCCACAAATCGAAACCTACCACCCAGCGGATCTTCGGACATCTCCAACAGGGACAAACATCGCCCGATCGTGAGAAGCGCCCGTCGACCCAGCTCCTGCTCCTCCGTGGTTATTGGAACCATCTGGTCATTGGGACCATCTTGATCATTGGGATCAGTCTCTGGTATTGGCAACGTCAACAACGACGACCCCAGGACAACTTTTGGATAACGCTCTAGCGCAAAGCTGGACTATCCAAGTCGGACTTCAGGACCTCTGTGCAGGCCAGCCGACATCAATAGGATCGACGCATCCTTTTTGAAGACAACAGGACGTAGCTTGATCGCACGCCGTTCGTCAATTTTAACGCACAATGTAAGTGCATATTTTTATAATAATTTTCAAGCTTTAGAGAAAAAGCAAAGGTATATTTTTAAAAATAATAATTTTCAAGCTTTAGAGAAAAAGCAAAGGTATATTTTAAAGGCAACAAAGTAACGACTATTAAAGCGTTCGCCTAAGTAATAATTTTTAAGTTTTAAAGAAAAAGCAAAATAATTAATTTCAAAGGCAACAAAGTAACGTAATATAATTTTCGAAAGTGATAATTATTAAAGCGTTCGCCTAAAACAACAAAGTTAACTAATATAAAGTTTTAAAAATTATACTAACATAGTTTTAAATATTTATTTATAAGTTCCGGCAGAACGTAGTAAGCCAGACCAATTGCTGCACATAATAGGTGTGCTTAATTTGCATTTGTGCTTGCGTTCTTGCGCGTAGGATACCTACCCCTGTTAAACATCCCCTAGTCATTAAACTGTTTACTAACATAAATAAAAATTAAAAATAAGTGAAATAAATAAAGCAAAATTAATTTTTGTCTATAAAATTTTTATGTTTAGATCACTATTATCTTGAATCATTAGTTAAAACACCTGTAATTACATTTTGAAACAATTGTAAAAATTTTATGTCACGAGATCGATCACGCTCACCAAGGAATTCAATCCCTAGAATTTTATTTTTAAATAATTGTAACAACCCAAATATGGTTGATCAAAACGCATCATTGTTTCCCCCACATTTTAATGTAGCTTTATTAAATGAAATTCCCACATATGATGGTAATCAAGCCACTCTTTCGGAATTTGTCAGATCGGCAGAAATCATTGCAACTAAATTTTGTACAGAAAATTTAAACGATTATATCAACCAAGTAATTTTAAATTCGATAAGGAATAAATTAAAAGGTCAAGCGTTAGAAGTAATCACAGGTTACGAGTATGATGCTTGGAAAGACTTAAAAAATGTCTTAATTGAAAATTTTGGCGACCAAAGGTCAGAATTGAATCTTTAATTGATTTAACCAAATTAAAACAGAATAAAGACTCTCCCATAGAATTTTTCAATAAAGTTAGAACTCATTTAGCTATTTATAATTCAAAAGTTTCTCTGAGTCAAGAATCAAAAGACATTATCACTTATAAATTAAAGGCTAACAAAGATTTAGCACTTCGCACTTTTACAAGTGGACTAAATGAAAATTTAGGAAGCTTCGTAAGAAGTAGAAACCCAACTTCACTAGAACAAGCCTTAAGCATAGTAAAAGAAGAAATTGATATCAGATATTCTCAAAATCAAAATAATTTTCAAAGTCAAAATTAAATAAATCAAATTTAACTTCCAATATTCAAACAAGAAATTCATATAAACCTAAATTTAATAACCCAAATTTAATGCAAAGACCATTCCAACAAAATCGAAATAATTTTAATCAAAATCCCAACTATTTTAAAAGTCCAACGAATTTTAACAATCCTAATAATTCTAGAATAACTCGAAATTCAAGCTTTAATGCATTTGCACCAAAACCAAATTTTTCACCAACAAATAAACCAGAACCTATGGACTTTAGCACTATAAAAAGACCAGCTACTCAACAATCAAATTTCCCTAATAAATATCGAGCAAACTCTCAAAATGTTAATAGAAATTTTAATCATTTAAATTACCAACAAGAAAACCTCCGGATGAATATGAAGACTTAACCGAAGATTTATTTGAAAATGGAGAATTTTCAACTCCAGAAAATTTTAACGAAAACCTTCAGGAATATTTTGACCCTGACAATTTTCAAGATACAACTGAAAATTACGAATCACAAGATTTAGACCATACTTACGATTATTTCGAATATCCAGATCCAAACGATACTGTAAATTTTCATTAAGAGCCTCGGAAAAGAATATTTTAACTTTTAATATAAATCCAAAATCAAATCTTCCTTATATTATAATTCCCGCCACTGGCGATAAACTATTAATTGATACAGGTAGCTCACAAACAATAATTTCTCCAGAATTTGTACAACAACATTTTCCAAATTATATTTATGAAACAGAATTCGAGATAATTACATCTCATGGAATTTCTCAACATAACTTAATTGCAGATTTACCAATCCCCAGTCTTTTTTATGAAAACGGAACACATACATGTTATTTATATAATTTTAACCCAGACTATATAGGACTTATTGGATCCGACTTACTTTCAAAATTATCCGCACGAATAGATTATAAATGGATGCACATTCAGACAGAAAGAGCTACGATACCATTTTATTACAACCCGTAAAAATTAAACAAAAAAAGTGAAACTAATGTAATTTTTCAAAACCTAAAAATTAAGATTTTTATTTTTCTCAACAAAACCTACAGTTAACCCTGTGTACAGAACTTTTCGTAAAATTTATCAGCATAAAAAAAAATGTAACTAAAATAACTCCAAAATTAAAATTTAATGAAAAAGGCATGACTAAGCCTTCAGCAATTGAAACCATACAATAATCAATTTAAAACAAGCGTAATTAATACTTTAAATGAAATACAAGAAATTAATATTTATAATCCTTAATCTTATAAAAATAAAAATTATGAGCTCAACAAAAATCAGTCTATCAGATTTAACAACTTTAATATAAAAGCTTCAAACATTAAAAGTATTTTAGATAATTAATTTAAATAACAATTTTTTTAACAACTTTAATATAAAAACTCCAAACAATAAAAGTATTTTAGATAATTAATTTAAATAACAATTTTTTAACAACTTTAATATAAAAACTCCAAACATTAAAAGTATCTTGGATAATTATTTTAAATAACAATTTAAAAAAACAATTTAAGACTAAAATCAATGCACATATAATTTCAAAACTGACGAAAAGTCAACTCATAAGGTTTAGTAATTCAAACATAAATTTGTAAAATATTTAGATTATATAGCTCCTTCTAAAGTAGGAATAAAATCAGATTCATCTAAAAATTCAATAATCAAAATTTCCCAGCACTTAAAAATCTAAATAAAATAATTTTTAACCAAATAGTCTACTAAAGAACACTTATCAAAAATTTTGCCAAAATAACTAAATTTTTAACCGTGTGTTTAAAGAAAAAAATAAGATTGTTCACACCCTTGAATTTTTGAAAAACTTTAAGTATTACAAATAAATTCTAATAAATAAATCAGTAACTTCAAATATCAAAAGTATTTTAAAAAAATAACATCTTAAGAAAAAACAAGACTAAAATCATTTAAATCAGAAAAAACTCAAATAAAAATTATACTTAACAAACAAACAAGACCTAAGCTTGTATCAATCTAGTATTTACAATTTTAATAATCACAATATTTCTCGCGTTAAAACTAAGATGTTCACAGCAACATACCTTTATAATTGATATTGCTAAAGGAAAACAAAGAAAAACCTTTACAACCATTTAAAATTAAATTCAAATTCAGAAAAGTCAAACATTTCAATTAAACGAAAAAGTATTTATTAAAACAAATCTCAGAAGTAAAGATTAAATTTAAAATTAAAACCCATTCAGAAAGATCAAACATTTCAATTAAACGAAGAAGTATTATTTAAAATAAATTTCAGAAGTAAAGATAAAATTTAAAATTAAAACCAATTCGGAAAAATCAAACATTCCAATTAAATGAAAAAATATTTGTTAGAACTAATTTCAGAAGTAAAATTGAAATTCAAAATTAAATCTAATTTTTTAAAAAATATGGAAATATAAAACACCCTGACTAAAAGGAACTATTGCTCTCTCTTTTTCAGGATTACTACACTCTTCATCGCCTGTACCCTGCTGACTCAATCACTAGTTATACAGAGCGATATTATTATTAAAAATTTAAAAGATAATCCTGGATTATATCCTCTAAACTTAGGAAACGTAGTGCTTAAACAAAGCGAATGGACGCTTATTAGAAATGTAGACTATACCCCTATATTTGTTAATTATGACACACTTAGAACTAATTTAATGAAAATAATACCGTTACTTGAAAATAAAAGTTACGTTATTGAATATACAAAATTTAAAAGGATTGATGATGTTATTATCAATCATAACAATTTACTCATAATATTAAAACAATATCTTGAAAAAACAGATAAACTCTTAAGTCAATTATTTCCTGATGTTAAACACAAAATTAATAAAAGAGGACTTTTCGATGGACTTGGATCCGCTTTCAAATTTTTAACTGGAAACCTCGACGCCAACGATGGAGTCAGATATGAATCTATGATTACTAAATTGCAAGAAAGCAATAAAATTCAAAATGACGTTATATTAGAACAAACTAAAATTTTAAATGATACCATCTCAGTAATCAATGATATAGCAAAGAGTCAAGAATTATTAGACAGAAATATAAATAAAATAATTTTACAAAATGAGGAATTAGGCAAAAATCTCGCTACATACTCCTTAAAAACAGTCTTGCTAGAAGCAATTCAATTTTTGCAATTACTTATTAACACTTGTTTGGAACTAGAAAATGCATTAACTTTTGCCCAAAATCAACAGATGCATATGTCATTAATTGATAATGACGATTTAATTGAAAATCTAAATGAAATTTCGACGTATCTCAATAGCATATCAGAAAAAGCTTTAACTATTCCATATCCTGCAGAGTTACAGTATTTACATTTATACGAGTCAATTATCATTACAAAAGTTTATCAAGTTAAAAACAGAATTACATTTATATTCGAAATACCTCTTACTTCCAAAACTAACGATTATCAAATGATACAATTAATACCATTTCCGATTTTTATCCAAAATTATCAATTTCGTATGATTATACCTACTTATAGTACTTTATTATTTAACGTTAAAAACAGCATTCCCATTGAAATAAGTCATTGTAAACTTATAACTTTAGACACCTACTTTTGTAATCAAAATAACTACTTTGAAATCCCCAACGACAAATTGTGCGAAACACAACTTCTGTCATTTAATAAAAATAAAACATGTATCCCTTATTTATTCAATTTAACAGAAATCAAAATATCACAAATAAATCCTGCGACATGGTTAATATCTTCCCCATCTGAAGCAATATTGGACGTCAAATGTAAAAATCAGAATTTTAGAAAAGGAATATCTGGCACTAACCTCTTACACCTCAGTTCAGACTGTCTTGTTTCAATAAATCAAAAACACATGTTATTCACCGCAAAAAGAACCTCAAATGAAATTGTTAATTTAAAAATTTCAAACATTGACCGCTTAATAATTCCTGAATCAAACCACATAAATGTTTCAAAGATTGACTTGATACCTCTTGACACCCAGAAATTGGTTGAGGACCGAATTAAACTTAATAAATATGAAAATTTGTTAAAACCTGTTAATTATATTAAATCTGATAATTTAAGTGTGTCTGCAATTATATTTACTCTGTGTACTATTCTTATGTTAATAATTTTTATATTGTATTTGTATTATAATAGAAACACAATGAAGATTAAACTTATTAGATTTTTAAATAAAGATTTTGAACCGGTTAACGTAAATGCATAAGTTTAATTTTCTTTTCTCTTTGTAAGTTCAATGGAGGCATATTTGAATACCACCCATTGAACATTTTATCGGCGGACGTGTTATATTATGAATAGACAATGGTCTCCTGTGTAAAACTGCAAGCTTGCAACCTTGAACAATAATAGCTTCTTTATAATGAATTGCAAGTCTGCAACCTTGAACGCACGTGGCTTCCTGTCTCACGCTCCCTTTTAGAGATAACGCTTATCTTAGCTGATTAGGCATAGTATATATACTAGTAGCTTGCACCTCTAAGTTAAGCTCCAGTCAGTCGATAAGTTCCATTGTGTTCGTATCATAGCTAGATGTAAGAAATTGTCCGGCGGCTAGCTGTGTGCTTCCAATGTTATATTTCATTGTAAAATAAAAATAAACGTTTTTTAAAAAGTCGTTTCGGCGGCCTTTTAATAAAACTTGTGTTCATTATAGAAATGTAAAAAAAAAATTTATGCAATACGTTGCAAAAGCTAGTATTTTTTTTCATTGTTTCACTCCTCGTAATTGTCCAACGAGCAAAGCGACTTGTGAAAAAACCCTGAGTTTAAAACTTGTTTAATAAATAACTAATATTCTTTTTATAGATCAGGGTATACTTCAGCATGTAAATTATATTTTCTCAGAACGTAGTAGCAACAAACTATAATTTTTTTGCGGAAGTTTATATCAACAGTACGGTTAATGATCTTGATCAATTCTTTCTTTTTTAACGCCGATTCCACTTGGAACAAAAATTTTAAAGTTCCATTTGTAGATTATCTCCCTCCACTACAGGATAAAACTTGGTTAACTTTTTGTGGAAAATATGTCAACAGGTTTGGAAGGAAAGAGAGACTTGAAGGGTAAAAGCATTCAAAGTCTTGGGACAACTCCTTGTGAAATGCAAATTTGGATTCTTAGATACTGACAACTTTGTCCAGAGTCACATTAAAAATCTATATTCTCAATTGGTTATTTATAGCTGGATTTTGTGGTGCTTCATCGCAACTTTCGTCGTGAAATATTTTTTTCTTTCGTATTCTCTGGACACATCTCTTTCTTAACGACAACGTCTAGCGGAATTTCATTTTCAAAGAACTGCTCATTTACTTTATTTATAAAGTCTTCAGTCTTCCGCAATTTTACGAAATTCTCAATAAGGGATAGAAAACTGTCCTCGACCATGCGGTATTCTGGCAAGAAATTCATACTTGATATTTATGGGTACTTCCATAGAGGCATAAAAATTCTTCTGAACACATTGCGAAAATAATTGTGGTATACTTCAAGAAATTGTAACATGTTAATACGTGGCCGTGATTAACCAGCAGACCACCGGCCTCCACAACCACCGGCACATCGGGCTAGCGCCCGATCACCCGCCCTCCCCCCAGTCTGGGGCTAAAACTTATCTTTTTGAGGTTATGGTCATTTGAAAACTAGAATAAAATGTAGCGATTTGCTGAAATTGTTGTGTCTTGAATGATCGATTAGTGATAGGGGTATACTCAATAATACTATCAAAAGGTTCTGAAGTCGAGTGATATTCTGTCAGATTATATGATTTCCTTCCACTATAAGCAATACTTATTGAGAGTAATACATACGTGATACGTAATACATGCGTGACTACTGCATAAATAATAAAAAACAGAGATAAGGCGTAGTACAAGGTCCGGCAAAATGAAGTATCTATTTAAATTGAGCTGTTTTTGTTAACGGCTAAATTTTTATTAAAAAAATCAAACAAAAGGTTCTTCAGGAAACACGGAAATTTTATTTTTTAAACATTACATGAGTCAAGTGACCTCCTTCTCGCTGCTGGCACTCTTGAAGCTGATCTTACCCCTTCAGCATTTTCAAGTATGCGTACAGAACAAGTTTGTTCTTTTTGCTTTTTCTTGGCACATGAGGCAGTAGTGCGAAACTTGTGTACTCACTTTTTAATTGTTATTCGACTAGAGACTGCATCTCCTGGATTTAAATGAAAGTAACGGCGCAGGTTTATTATTCTTTTCAGCCCATGTGTTTTGACCGGGCATTGCAGGAAATAACAATTGATTTAAATAACTTGTTTGAAATGTCAACCAAACATGCATTACAACTAAATCCTTCTAAATCTTGTGTACTTTTTTTTGGTAGAAATCCTGATTGTGAGACTGTAAAACCATTAATTCAATTATCAATTAACGGTTCGAGTATATTGTTGAAAGACAGTGCTAAAAATTTAGGCATGGAAGGTATCTAAGTGAAGCACACAAAAAATGTTGTGCGATGTTTTGGTACTTTCGCAATTTACATATTGCTCAGAAATATATGCTCCATGTTTAGATTATGATTCTTCTATGCGAATACAAAGAGTTCAAAATTCTTGCTTAAGGTTTATTTATGGCATTCGAAAATTCGACCATATTTCACATAAATTAGTAGAAGCCAATTGGCTAAATATGGAGGACAGGCGTTTATTACATACAGCTTCCTTATATCACAAAATAATAATTTACAGAAAGCCGCCATATCTATATAACAAATAGAATTTCGAACTGATGTACATAATCTAAATTTAAGATTCAAGGGTCTAATTACACCTCCGCAGCACAAATCTTCTCTCTTTGAACGATCGTTTCGGTATAATATTAGCAAAGTTTACAATAGTTTACCAAATTTTTTGAAAAATACATCTTGTACAGCTTTCCGAAAACATTATCTCAAATATCTGTTATCGGAATAGCCTTAAGTGTGCCAAGACAAGTTTCTAATTAATGGCAGTTAGTTTCTTGGGTTCATATGAATCTGCTACCATCAGGTAAATTTTTGAATTAATTTAAGTTATTTATTGCACTTATTTAGGGTTTAGGTATTAAGTTGTAAATTATATTTTCAATATCTTCAAGGTCCAGTTGAAAAAACGGTATATCTGAACTGCGCCTTGTGATTTTCGATGTATACTGTGTACTTAATTTTAAGTTTGATTTATGTTATTGTAATATGTTTTATACATCGAAAATAAAGCCATTATTATTATTATTATTATTAAATAAACGCTGGGTGGTTACAACAGAATTGTTATTTTTAAAATAAACTTCAACCGCAAAAGAACGTTGAATATTTGACCAATGCTCTATATTCACAGCTAAACTGACATTTCTCGCAAACACTTTGACAACTTTCTTAAATTTACATTTATCGCGAAAGCATGGCGACTTGATTTGAATTTATATCGCATTATATTATGAAATGAATTAACTTTGAAAATGGATACGTCATTCTGCCGGACCCTGTATTATCGATAAGTTCCGCAACTTCCACTAAAGTTTCAGGTAACCTTTTTCTATCATGAAAGCTGAACACAAAACTGCAAAGAAATTGTCCTGTGCAGCTTAGTTTTAGTGTGGTTAATGTTGTTATCTCCAACAGCAAACTATAATCAACTATAAAGAAAACTTAAAGGCATATTTTATCAATAGGAAACACATTTCAAATAAAAATTATTGACTAATTTGTTTTAACTATTCGTATTTCGTTTTTGAAATGGTGTTAAAAGATAAGAAATTTTGTTAAAATTAAACATGACCATTTATGGTGATTTAATATCAACAATAAATGAAAATGGAAACAAACATTAAAAATCCTCAATGCCAAATTTTTACTGTCAGTTGTGATATCAGATTTATTCCAGACTGTAATTCACTTGCTTTTATTTGCTTCAATCATAATTTGTCTTTGTACCATGAAGTACGTGGAATATGAATATGAAGATATGATATGGGTTTTAGGAAATTGTCAAGGAAATTTTAATGAAGCTGCAGGGGTGTACGCCATGCGATTTTACAACCGAAGGCATCTCTTTCATACTGTGATAAGAGCTACAGATCGAAGACTAAGCGAAACTGGAACCATTATTCCAGCTCATGATATGAACGGAGGTCGACCAAGTATAAGGGAACCAAACTTAGAGGAAGACGTTTTACAAGTAGCAGCTGTAAATCCAGAAACTAGTATGCGAGGTATTTATAGAAATTTGAGAGCCATAAATGTTGGTTAGCATTATACATATTTCAATTATAAGTATTGGTACAAAATGTAATAAAATACAAATAAGAGGAGGACAATGTGCCCCAGATTCTGCAGTTTAACCTACGACTCGATTATAAAAATCTCCTGTTCTAACTTCATTACTTATTGCAATCTGTAATAATTTTTGACAGATAGGAATTTTAATTGTGATGACATTAATGACATTTAGTTTAGTTGGATTCATCACTTTAATAAAGCGGTGTTGATTCCAAAGGTAATGTGATATCAGATATTTATGGCCACCCGGTACTTTACACAGGATGTAGGAAGATTTACACTACCTCGCACCTTGCTGCCCTCGTTCGCTGCGCTCACTCAGGCATCAAACAGTTCTCGGTAGTGTAAATCTTATCTACATTCCTTGTAAAGTAATATAATGATGGGGACATAATTATACAGGGTGAGGCACATAAAGTGTTACAGAGCTATAGCACTCAAACTATTGATCACATCCAAAAATGTTTCAGACAAAAGTTTCAGTGTTCGAGAAGGCCGTCATACTGGACCACCCTATTTTTTTATCGGCGGAGGCGCTGAAACTACGTCAAGGTCAACTCCACTTTTTTACATGGAACCATGTATTTTTTTTCGATTAAATTATTACCGATTTGAAGACAAATTCAGCAACCTGAAACACAAGGTCATTCTAGTCACGCAAAGTATGAAAATAGTCGAAAAACAGTGCAACAAACACCGAGTCAACACGACGGTGCACCACCCCATTATGCTCTGTGTTTAAGACAAGTGATGAATGAGATTTTTGGCGAAAAGTGGATAGGACGAGGCGGTCCTGTAGCTTGGCCACCTCGATCGCCAGATCTAACATCAGCAGATTACTTTTTATGGGGTTTTGTCAAAGATAGCGTAATGGCGGTAGCACCTACCTCGCCTGACGACATGAAAGACAGAATACGACGAGCATGTACCGAAATTACACCACAAATGTTAGCTGAAGTTAGACCGTCTTTTCATCAGCGAATTAACAAGTGCTTACAAGTCGAGGGTCATCACTTCGAGCATCTTCTGTAGGTAGAACCAAACCAAGGTTAGTGGATCCTTTAAAAGTGATTATTCCGATATTTTTCGATTTTTTGACTATATTCATACTTTGCTAACTAGAATGACCTTGTGTTGCAGGTAGCTGAATTTGTCTTAAAATCGGTAATAATGTCATCGAAAAAAAATACATAGTTCCATTTAAAAATCTGGAGTTGACCTTGACGTAGCTTCAGCGCCTCCATCGATAAAAAAAATAGGGTGGTCCAGTATGACGGCCTTCTCGAACACTGAAACTTTTGTCTCAAACATTTTTGGATATGATCAATAGTTTGAGTGCTATTGCTCTGTAACACCTTATGTGCCTCACCCTGTATATAACAGCAATAAGATAACATGAACAAGAAAATAACACGTATTGCTTGCTACTAAAATAATTTTATCGTATGGTCATCTCTTTCTTACTCAAACATTCTATTTTGTTGTTAATGTTATCTTATTGCTGTTATATATAATTACTAGCTGAAACCCGCGGCATATGCCGCACTTAAAATGTAGGACGGATTTAATAACTTTTGTTTCACTAAATAAAGTTTTAAAAACACGCTAGAGATTGGCAGTAAGGAAAAGTTAAAAAATATATATTTTTAAATGGAAAGTCTCTGGAAAGGAAACGCTCGCCTCTGGAAAGCGTTTTATGGACATTTTTGGATAGCCTCCGGGCAACTTTCTTTCATATTGGATACCGCCAATACTGTTGAATTGAATAGTGTCTTCTTTTTTCTGTTCAGTATTAAATGGTACATGCAGGGGTGCCAGATCTCACGATTTATCGTGAGTTCTCACGATTTCATTGCAAATCTCACGATAAGGACTATTTATCTCACGATTTTTGTATCAATTCTAATTAAAATAATTGTATAAAAAATTGTAACACTAAATGATTAAATAGAAAAAAATGTGTGTTAGTCTTAATACATGATTTAATGTATGCTGTCACTGATTTTATCATTTCCCGCATTATCATCAAATACTGCTGCTATCTATGGTTCACATAAAGAAGTCGCAAGTTGCGGTTGAAAGCGGATTTAAATGTTCTTTCAAGAAATAGGTATTTACATAATTTCAAGATAAGCACAGATTTAATTTTAAAAAATTAATAGTCAAGTACTTTATCCCTCCAAACCAGTCATCCCGGACACAGATTCTTCAGATTGTGAGTAGTCGAACAATTTTTTTTCTGTATACATACTTAGGTCTATGTATATGTACTATATTCTATGTAGCCATATTTTTATTTTTAGAATTCATGTGTTATTTCTATAATAAAATATTTAGTTCATTTAACATTTACTTTATATTAATTTAATTTTTTTATTTATGGCAATTATTTAAAATGTTTATAATTCTCTTGCAGTCATTTATGTATGTACAACCTATGTACTCAATGTTTAATAAATCTGCAGCATATATTCCATATTTTATTAATTTTAAAATAGCTTTTTTTTAAATTTGCATCCATAGTTTCAAATCTCATCCATTTCCGAAATCTCACGATTTTTTCCGACGAAGCTAACGAATTCAGCTTGACACGATCTGGCACCCCTGGGTACATGGTACAGTACAGGCAAGCATGAAAGATAAGTGATACAATGTTGAGGTAAGATAAATTTTAGCTTAAAAAGTATAATTATTTAAAATACTGATTGCTGCTTCAGATGGATTCTAAGTAGTAACGAATATATACTAAGTATATATTTTTACTTTGTAGATCTTCTTCGATGAAGACAAAAACATAACCTCAACTTCTTGCACATGTCCTCGTGGACAAGTTTCATGTCATCATGTTGCTGCACTGGCACTATTTGCCCATTATAATATATCAGTTACAGACCAGGCATGTAGCTACCTCGTGGGAAGGCTTATTCCAGCTTCGTACTTTTAGCTGACCTCAGTGCTTCGCACCTCGGTTGACTAACCCAGCGCTCAGTATGGAGCTCATCCCAGCTTGGAAAGCAATACACATATAGTAAAATCACGGAACCAAACTGTGCATGTCATCAAATATTTAGTTATTAATTTATAGTTACTGTTTGATGACGCGCACCGTTTGGTTCCGTAATTTACCTATAGTTAATCATATTTATTGTAACTATAGGTAAATCACGGAATCAAACGGTAACTTTAAATGAATAACTAAATATTTGATGACGTTCGTCGTTTGTTTTCGTGATATTGCTGTACTATTAATAAGAAATGTTTTATTAGATAGCAGTTAGAGCAATATTTTTGTAA
This sequence comes from Agriotes lineatus, assembly GCA_940337035.1. NCBI lineage: Eukaryota > Metazoa > Arthropoda > Insecta > Coleoptera > Elateridae > Agriotes > Agriotes lineatus. The sequence continues at coordinate 52,228 of CALNHX010007378.1, forward strand.
ATACTTTTATTTATTAACTTGTTAAGTTTTGTAATTAACTTGTTAAGTTTTGTAATTAACAAAACAAATATTTGAGTAAATTTAAACTAACATTTATAGTAATGTACAACTATACAATAAGAAAAAATGTCTTATTTAAATAAATAACCAGTTGTTAATTAACACTCTATTTCTATATACTGATAGGTTGTAAATCTGTATAGGCTGCAGCATTATTTACTTTGGGGAAAGGAATCACAATTGCATTTTTCCAACATTTTGGAAAAACATTTTCTGATAAACAGCAGTTCAGTATATGAGTAATAAACGGTAATATGTATGGACAACACAGTTTAATCATATTGATGGTTATACCGTCTATACCCCCTGCATTACTTTTTACACTTCTAATTAAATTTTGTACTTCCTCAACGTCAACAGTCGTGAAAGAAAGTTTTTCTGATGTAAGTTCGTTATTACGATAAAAATCTAGAAGGATTTGATCAGGAGTGCTGTGAGGTATAGAGTCTACAGAAAAATCATTTACTTCTTGTACATTACTGAGTGTTTAGAATAGAATAGAATTTTGTTTTTTAATGTTTATATTTATTAAATTTAGCTCCTTCCAAATAGCATTTGTGCCTCCAATCCCAACTTTATGCTCGAAGTAAGCTTTCTTTTCATTTTGAATTGCAAGATTGGTAAAATTCCGCAAACTTTTATAATATTCCCAGTGCGCAGGGTTCTTAGATTGTTTATATTTTGATTTTGTCTTATTTTTAAGATTTATCAATAACTTAACATTATCAGTAAACCAAGGTGCTGGTTTGTTCTTCATTTTAACGGTTATCCACGGGGCATGCGGCTTAGGTTGTGGGAACGTTCAATAAGCAGATATGAAAATTAACCAAAGTGGACTTGCCTTCGAAGCTGAGTCAATAGTTTTAAAAAACACAACAAATATGCATAATAAATAATTGTTTTCTGTGATAATATCGCTATTAAAAGTTGAGGGAAGTTTGTTTACAAAAATCCGAAAATAGAAATGGTGGAACGCAACCATAGTACTTTTAGTTGTGTAAACACGGCTTTTAGTCTTCTGCATTATTATAAGTGATGATGATGATAGATGATAGATATAGCTTAAACCGCAAAATTAAAATTATGTTATGCGAGTCTCTAGTATTATCTCAATTCAGCTACTGTGACTGTATTTACGGTCCGTGCTTGGATGCGAGTGATGTTAAGAGAATTCAGAGTATTCAAAACTCTTGTCTTCGATTAATCTTTGGAATTAGAAAATATCAACGCATATCATATAAACTTACGGAACTCAAATGGTTAAATATGAAAAATAGAAGGTTGTTGCATGCAAGCTGTTTGTTCCATAAAATAATTCATTTAAAGACTCCTCTATATTTGTTTAACAAGATTAAATTTAGAACTGACGTTCACAGTGTTAATGTACGCAAAAAGCACTTCATAACGCCGCCACTTCATAAAACAACTTTTTTTGAAAGATCTTATTCATATAATATTGCTAATACGTATAACTCCTTACCAGATAATTTAAAATTACTGACACAAGCTACCTTTAGAAATAGATTATATGATATATTGTTTAAGACACAGACTTAAGTTTTGTTTAAGTATTTTTTTTATATATTCATATATTTAAATGTTAAATCTTGATGTGACTGCATATACTCATCATTAGTTCTTTTTTTTTAAATGTATGTATAGTGTGGATTAAGTGGCAGAACAGAAGGTTTGCCATCGCAAACCTTTTTGAACTTCGCCCTTTTGGGTATTCGTATTTTGTTTTACATTTACTTGTTTTATTTCTTGTATTATTATATCCAAATAAAGACGGTATTATTATTATTATTATTATTATTAAGTACAATTACCGCCAACAAATCTTTTAAGGTAAGTAACAAATGACGAAATATATTATAAAATACAAAATTGTTATACAGTATGTCCCCGGATTGGGTTACAATGGGGAAAAAAGTTTATTTTTAACTTCTCAAAAAAAAATCACTCTTTATAAAAAACCCTGCTTGTTCTCAAACTACAAATGCACTTGTCAAAATTTAAATATCCCTTTCCGTATACGGGGGAGGTTCGAAAATATGAAAATGGCTCAAGAATAAAATACCCTTATTTTCCAAAATATACAATAATGTTAATTGGAAATACATTTCTATTAAAAATTATAATTGCTTTGAATTGCTATTGATGTTTGGATCGCCTATTATTAATTTTTTTAAGATACTTCTGTCTTTGTTGACAGAAATATGAGATTTTTAGCATCAATTTCGAGCCACACAAATTTCAGGTTAAGTGACCGAAACTCAAATTTGACAATACACTCTTATCGTATCCATCAATAAATTAACTTTGAAGTATCGCGTTTAGTAATTCGCAGGGTAGTAGAAGAATAAGAAAAACCAGTGGAAATTGTTTTTTAGAGCAGGTGGCTGTGACTTTATATGTGACACGTACTTTTAATTCTAAGCAACTTTTTCAAATAACATTATTGTATATTTTGAATAATAAGGGCGCTTTATTCTTGAGCCATTATCATATTTTCGAACCTCCCCCGTATACGGAAGAGGATATTTAGTTTGAGAACAAGCAGCGTTTTTTATAGAGTGATTTTTTTGAGAAGTCAAAAATAAACTTTTTTTCCCTCTTTGTAACCCAACCATACAGTACGTCCCCGTACTGTATAATTCCACAAAGTTATCATAAAAAGTGATCATTTCACTTATTTTTAGATTTGTCGATTCTTTTCAACTGTTTGCTAATACCACCACAATTAGATGATTTAGGCCGTCCGCTCACTAAGAAGACGCGATTACGACGCAACTGTCAAGAAACTCATAAGCGATAATCGCGTGGCGATTGTTCTATGGGTTTATGTACTTTACTGCACACTGCTGCGACTGCGATGCGATCGCAATGCAACTTGTCTTCTTATATATATTTCTAAAAGTCCTGACTGACTGACTCATCAACGCCCAGCCCAAACCCTTGGACCTAGAAAGCTGAAATTTTGCACAGAGGTTCCCTTTATGATGTATACAAGGAATAAGGAAGGATATTTCGAAATTCAACCCCTAAAGGGGTAAAATGGGGGTTCCAATTTTGTATGGAAAAATAATATTAAATAGACATTTCGACTTGAAACTTCGTAGGAGTACTCCTAAAAACAAATAAGCAAACACGTATTTCGTGATTTTCCGAAAATCAACCCCTTAGGGGGTGAAATGGGGTAAGTAAGCCTAAAAATCGATATGGGTGTCGTTATTGAGGTTTATTGGGACGTTGATTGCGAAAATGGCATTTATTTTTAAGTCCAAGACGGTGAACATGACATAAGGGAAGAAACGGGACGGGACGGGACGGGGCAAAGCGGGACGGGGCGGGGCGGGACGGACGGGACGGAAAGGGAAGGAAAAATATGGGATGGAAGGGGAGGGGATGGGATGGAAGAGGAGGGGCGGGACGGGACGGGAAGGGACGGGACTGGACGGGAGGGAAAGGGGCGGGACGGGACGGGAAGGGTCGAGACGGGGCGGGGCGGGGCGGAACATTATTTAATACACAAATAACGAACCTCGCGCGAACGAAGTCGCGGGTAAAAGCTAGTACAAAATAATTGCTTGCGACTGTCAGTGCCAATCGCGAAACGATTAGTTGCGTTGAAGTTGCGGGGTAAAATGCAAGGAATGTCAAATTAGTAGAAAAATACCCTTTCATTTATACCGCGATGACGACTTACCTTTTCCATTAATGCATTAAAGCTCTCTTTTGACATTCGGTAACATAATTTTGCTCATGTTGGAAGACCTCTCTTGCTGCGAAAAAATAAAAGTATTGCATTCATTATTATTTTTGATATAGAGGTAAACGTGGACTTCTTTTTCGGTTCCCTGTCCTTATTTCGCATATTTCAGTAACCTACAACAATTTCATCATCACCGTCACTCGAAAATATTTTGCACCAGACTGAGAACAAATTGCTCTGATGTGCATAACACAAGTTGCCGTCGCAATCGCATCGTAGGTATGTCGTAGTTCCATCGTAATCGCATCGCAGTCACGTCGGGCCAGTGGACGGAAAGCCTTTGTTGATTGCTTTGACTGCACGTACGTGTCAGATACATTTCGGCGAGTTGGGGGCAATGCAGAGGACATGCTGAGACTACGAACTATTCCGCCTATGTTTCCGCCAACCCTATGGAACGTGTGAGAGGCCACCATAAACGATGAAGACCGGACCAATAATCAAACAGAAGGTTGGAACCATAGATTATCGAATCTCGTAGGACATAAACATCCAGGTATTTGGACACTAATTGAAAAAATGCGACAAGAAGTTGCAACAGATGAAACCAAACTGTTCAAAGCAGAAAAAAGGAAAGAGTTCGAAAAAATGCAACAACGTTTAAAAAACTTGTGTATTCAACATGAAAATGATGAACACAATAATGAAACTTTTTTACGTGCCATAGGACATACCATTAGATTCCAAGTATATGAATAACTTAGGGTTAATTATAAAATATTAGTTTTTTGTAACTATTTATAATAAGCTTGTATTTTATTTAGCAGTTAATAGCTATTAATAAACATAAATTCTTAACATTAAATTTTAATTTTATTTCTTGCGTAATTATTTTAGAACAAAAGTGTATTAAGGGGCTTGAATCATTCGAATTTTTTTCGCAGCATTTTTTCGGCCGGCACTTTTTTCTGCGGCACTTTTTTCCAGGCACTTTTTTCAGGGGGACTTTTTTCCTCGGCACTTTTTTTCTAGATTTGAAAAATGGACGACCCATCCTAGAACTCTTTTTTCGAGAAAAGCTTAATGGTTTAAACCAAAATGGGCTACCGTCTTTTGTTTTCGAGTTATAAACAAAAATTGAATTTTTCGATTTTTCGTTTTTTGACAATATGTCACTTATTTATAAAAATAGATAAAAGTAATTTGACGTTCTTCTGGCACCTTTTCGATGCGAATGCAGTGGGTAGTCAGTTATTCAAAAAAAGTTTTAAAATTCTAGTTATACCATAAAATTGTATTTTTGTAGATGAAATCCATAGTTGTATGTGGTATCATGAGTAAGAAATTTTTTTCCCATTCCAGTGTTATATATCATAAAATACAGATTGGTGGCGGAAAATGTGAACATAAGTAATCAAATGTGTGTGAATACAGTTTATGGACTTTGTATGCGTTAGGCATAAACAGACCTATATGCGATTAACGTCTAATATTCGCAGAATCAAAAGGTTTTGTTTTTAGAAAACACTGAATTCTAGGATACTAGATTTTAAATCATATATGTCTACTTCTGTCTAACGCATACAAAGTCCATAAACTGTATTCTAGCTCAATGGACTGCCTATGTTCACACTATCCACCACCAATCTGTATAATATAACATATAGGTACTGTCCCTCATAAATTTGTAACACATGGATTTTTTTATCATCCATTTATCAGAGTGTTTTATTCCTGATACAAGTTTCTACATCTTCTCAAACTAAAAATGCACTTGCCAAAATGTAAATATATTCGTTTACAGGGGAGGTTCAAAAATATGAAAAGTACCGTTATTTTTCAAAATAGACAAAAATGTTATTTAAAGAGGTTAAAAGTAGGTGTCAAACATAAAGTCACAGTTACTTGCTCCGAAAACATTTTTTTTCTGGTTTCTACAAATTTTTTTCTTACCACGCTGTGTATTACCAAATGAAATACTTCAAAGTTAACTTAGCAACGGATAAGATAAACGAGTATTGTCAAACCTGAGTTTTCCCTCACTTAGCAACCAGGATATTACGTGATTCGAAATCAGTGCAAACAAATTTCATTTTTGTGTCAAATTTTTAAATAATTTATTAAAAAACGGACCAAATAACAATTAAAAATCAATTATAATTTTTTCCGTTGATCGTTTATTTATGGGTTTCATTAATGTATAGAGAATCGTCTATTAATGACCCTTATTAATGAGTGATTTTTTATTAATAAACGATTTTAAAAATTTGTTTATCTTGTTGGCACTGTAAGTCTATGTCAAATTCCAGGTTAGCAGGTTAGATTTTGCGTCAGTTTTGACACAAACTGACTGAAAACCTACCCTGCTAACCTCATATTTGACATAGACTTGCAATGTCACCAACATAAACAGTGCCAACCTAAGAAAAAAATCACAACCATTTATGGTCACCCGAAACCCTTAATGTCAAAACTGTAAGTGTCAAATTCTCTTCATGGAATAAAATTAGATTTTCTTCAAATTAATAATGTACGATCAACGGAAAAATATTGTAACTAACTCGTATGTTAATCGGCGATTAATAATATCTACAATTAACTCGCTCGCTGGCCCTGGCGCATTAAAATGTCTCGATTATTAATCGTTCTCATTAACATACTTGTTTGTTAAATAACTATTAATAGATATGTTATAACAAATACTTCCAATTAACATTTTTGTGTATTTTGAAAAATAAGAGTACTTTTTTCTTCAATCATTTTCATATTTTCGAACCTCCTTTGTATAGAAATAGGATATTTACATTTTTGCAAATGCATTTTTAATTTGGGAAACTGCAGAGGCTTTAATGGACAATAAAATGTTCTGATAAATGGATACATGAAGGACACTATAATATTATAAGCAACAATCATACGTGATTAATTCTGTCAATCAAACGGTGTTATTAAAACAACGCAAAAACTTTCTTTAATCACGTATATTCTAAATGGCACAAGTTTTCAACTAGAAAACGACGAAATATTAAAAATTGTGAATTGTTGCTATAAAGTAGTGAAAATTAATAATTTGATCCCATACGACATATGTCACTGAAATGGGAGAAAATCCTCTTTCTCATAATGCCAGAGCTAACTATGAGTTCTATATAAAAAATACAACTTTATATGTTGTAATCCGAATTTAGAAACTTTTTGGACAACGCATTACGCGACTGAATTATTATGAAGAATAAATAATATTAATACTACTTACGGGAACTTGAAAATTTTCCTACCTATTACCTTATCTTAAAAATTTAATTTATTATTCTTCATTTTAGATACACATTTTTCTTACTTTCTGTGCCGCCTGGGCGATATGTCCAAAATCAAAGTTGGGCGTTGTGACCAAAATCAAACTTGGACGTTATGACCAAGTTGGGCGTTGTGACCAGAATCAAAAGTGGGCGTTGTGACCAGAATCAAAGTTGGTCGTTGTGACCAAGTTGGGCGTTGTGACCAAAATCGAAATTGGGCGTTGTGACCAAGTTGGGCGTTGTGACCAAAATCGAAATTGGGCGTTGTGACCAAAATCTAAATTAGGCTTTGTGACCAAGTTGGGCGTTGTGGCCAAAATCGAAATTGGGCGTTGTGACCAAATTGGGCGTTGTGACCAAAATCGAAAGTGGGCGTTGTGACCAAGTTGGGCGTTGTGACCAAAATCGAAGTTGGGCGTTTATGACCAAAACGGTGCTTTAAGTGGCGTCGATAGCTCTCTCCTATAACAGGCGTCGGTGGGCGTTGTGACCAAGTTGGGCGTTGTGACCAATATCGCTTTTGGGCGTTATGACCAAGTTGGGCGTTGTGACCAAAATCAAACTTGGACGTTATGACCAAGTTGGGCGTTGTGACCAGAATCAAAAGTGGGCGTTGTGACCAATATCGCTTTTGGGCGTTATGACCAAGTTGGGCGTTGTGACCAAAATCAAACTTGGACGTTATGACCAAGTTGGGCGTTGTGACCAGAATCAAAAGTGGGCGTTGTGACCAGAATCAAAGTTGGTCGTTGTGACCAAGTTGGGCGTTGTGACCAAAATCGAAATTGGGCGTTGTGACCAAGTTGGGCGTTGTGACCAAAATCGAAATTGGGCGTTGTGACCAAGTTGGGCGTTGTGACCAAAATCTAAATTAGGCTTTGTGACCAAGTTGGGCGTTGTGGCCAAAATCGAAATTGGGCGTTGTGACCAAATTGGGCGTTGTGACCAAAATCGAAAGTGGGCGTTGTGACCAAGTTGGGCGTTGTGACCAAAATCGAAGTTGGGCGTTTATGACCAAAACGGTGCTTTAAGTGGCGTCGATAGCTCTCTCCTATAACAGGCGTCGGTGGGCGTTGTGACCAAGTTGGGCGTTGTGACCAATATCGCTTTTGGGCGTTATGACCAAGTTGGGCGTTGTGACCAAAATCAAAATTGGGCGTTGTGACCAAGTTGGGCGTTGTGACCAGAATCAAAAGTGGGCGTTGTGACCAATATCGCTTTTGGGCGTTATGACCAAGTTGGGCGTTGTGACCAAAATCAAACTTGGACGTTATGACCAAGTTGGGCGTTGTGACCAGAATCAAAAGTGGGCGTTGTGACCAGAATCAAAGTTGGTCGTTGTGACCAAGTTGGGCGTTGTGACCAAAATCGAAATTGGGCGTTGTGACCAAGTTGGGCGTTGTGACCAAAATCGAAATTGGGCGTTGTGACCAAGTTGGGCGTTGTGACCAAAATCTAAATTAGGCTTTGTGACCAAGTTGGGCGTTGTGGCCAAAATCGAAATTGGGCGTTGTGACCAAATTGGGCGTTGTGACCAAAATCGAAAGTGGGCGTTGTGACCAAGTTGGGCGTTGTGACCAAAATCGAAGTTGGGCGTTTATGACCAAAACGGTGCTTTAAGTGGCGTCGATAGCTCTCTCCTATAACAGGCGTCGGTGGGCGTTGTGACCAAGTTGGGCGTTGTGACCAATATCGCTTTTGGGCGTTATGACCAAGTTGGGCGTTGTGACCAAAATCAAACTTGGACGTTATGACCAAGTTGGGCGTTGTGACCAGAATCAAAAGTGGGCGTTGTGACCAATATCGCTTTTGGGCGTTATGACCAAGTTGGGCGTTGTGACCAAAATCAAACTTGGACGTTATGACCAAGTTGGGCGTTGTGACCAGAATCAAAAGTGGGCGTTGTGACCAGAATCAAAGTTGGTCGTTGTGACCAAGTTGGGCGTTGTGACCAAAATCGAAATTGGGCGTTGTGACCAAGTTGGGCGTTGTGACCAAAATCGAAATTGGGCGTTGTGACCAAGTTGGGCGTTGTGACCAAAATCTAAATTAGGCTTTGTGACCAAGTTGGGCGTTGTGGCCAAAATCGAAATTGGGCGTTGTGACCAAATTGGGCGTTGTGACCAAAATCGAAAGTGGGCGTTGTGACCAAGTTGGGCGTTGTGACCAAAATCGAAGTTGGGCGTTTATGACCAAAACGGTGCTTTAAGTGGCGTCGATAGCTCTCTCCTATAACAGGCGTCGGTGGGCGTTGTGACCAAGTTGGGCGTTGTGACCAATATCGCTTTTGGGCGTTATGACCAAGTTGGGCGTTGTGACCAAAATCAAAATTGGGCGTTGTGACCAAGTTGGGCGTTGTGACCAGAATCTAAATTAGGCTTTGTGACCAAGTTGGGCGTTGTGGCCAAAATCGAAATTGGGCGTTGTGACCAAGTTGGGCGTTGTGACCAAAATCTAAATTAGGCTTTGTGACCAAGTTGGGCGTTGTGGCCAAAATCGAAATTGGGCGTTGTGACCAAATTGGGCGTTGTGGCCAAAATCGAAAGTGGGCGTTGTGACCAAGTTGGGCGTTGTGACCAAAATCGAAGTTGGGCGTTTATGACCAAAACGGTGCTTTAAGTGGCGTCGATAGCTCTCTCCTATAACAGGCGTCGGTGGGCGTTGTGACCAAGTTGGGCGTTGTGACCAATATCGCTTTTGGGCGTTATGACCAAGTTGGGCGTTGTGACCAAAATCAAACTTGGACGTTATGACCAAGTTGGGCGTTGTGACCAGAATCAAAAGTGGGCGTTGTGACCAATATCGCTTTTGGGCGTTATGACCAAGTTGGGCGTTGTGACCAAAATCAAACTTGGACGTTATGACCAAGTTGGGCGTTGTGACCAGAATCAAAAGTGGGCGTTGTGACCAGAATCAAAGTTGGTCGTTGTGACCAAGTTGGGCGTTGTGACCAAAATCGAAATTGGGCTTTGTGACCAAGTTGGGCGTTGTGACCAAAATCGAAATTGGGCGTTGTGACCAAGTTGGGCGTTGTGACCAAAATCTAAATTAGGCTTTGTGACCAAGTTGGGCGTTGTGGCCAAAATCGAAATTGGGCGTTGTGACCAAATTGGGCGTTGTGACCAAAATCGAAAGTGGGCGTTGTGACCAAGTTGGGCGTTGTGACCAAAATCGAAGTTGGGCGTTTATGACCAAAACGGTGCTTTAAGTGGCGTCGATAGCTCTCTCCTATAACAGGCGTCGGTGGGCGTTGTGACCAAGTTGGGCGTTGTGACCAATATCGCTTTTGGGCGTTATGACCAAGTTGGGCGTTGTGACCAAAATCAAAATTGGGCGTTGTGACCAAGTTGGGCGTTGTGACCAGAATCGAAGTTGGGCGTTATGACCAAATTCTGAGTTGGGGTTTGTGACCAGTGGGCGTTGTGTCATAGCCCCATTAAAAGTAGCGTTTGGAATTTTGTTAGTTATATCTTACACAGACTCTAAATGAGCGTAGAATGTAGCTCTTAACTCGTAGCACTGACACTCGTATTACGAGTAACATCATCACTGATCATATAAACTGATTTAAAATATTCACAGAATAGGTTTGCCACACCAACACCCTCAGACGTTGAACTATTATTATAATACATTCTAGTCGGCACCGTTTTAATATCGTTATTCTTACTTCGCACGTAACGCCAGAAACATTTAATATCAGATGCAATAGAGTTTTCTGTTTTCCTTAGATATAGGTATTATGCGCCAAGGACATTTCATTTTTACACAAACTACGCAACCGACTGAAATGGTTATAATCCAATTTTGAATTGGTCTGTTTAAACATTTTGTGCGCGCTTTCTTTTGATTTATTAATTTAATAAGGTTAGGTGAGAACCATTTTGGGAAATTACTAGTGGAACACATTTTCTTAGGAACAAAATTCTCTGTTGAGTATAAAGCATCATAAAAACTTCTTACACACCCATTTAAATCGTTATTTGAAAAACGTGCTTCCCAATCGATGTCAGACAAATGGTTCTTGATATCAAAATATGGAGCATTGTTAAAATCAAAATAAAACGTATCAACTGTTTGTAGTTCTTGTGCTATTGAACTAGTTAATATAAATGAAATTGCCGGATGGTGCACATTGCACGGAAGCAAAGGTAAAGGTTTAAGATACTGTAAGTAATTGTTGGAAAATATTAGGTCTAAAATTACACCATTTGAATTTTTTATGCTATTAAATTGACGCAAACCACATCTTCAGTTTTCCACTTAATATTGCGCAAATTATAATCACCAGCCACAACAAAAATAGAATTATCATTTCTAGTAATAATTTCTTCAACCAGAGCCGTATGTTCAAAATATTTGTAATAGTCTGATAAAGGAGGAAAATACGTAGCACATAAAATAACCTTCTTGTTGTTTAGTTTTTTGAAGTGTCTTTAACAATTTTAGGAACACCATTTATATATTTGATGGTATTATTCGATACTCCGTTATCATTTAAACGTGCAAGTTCAACTTTTAGGGATTTAAAATGGTTCCTTTGCATGACGGTTTGATCAGCAGATATTTTAACAGTGTTAATTGTTTTTTATAAGCTTCTTGTTTCTTAGTACTTTTAGAACGTCATCTTTAGAACTTAGTTTCACTTTAATTGGTCGTTGTTTATTTGCAGCATATTTCCCTAAACGAAACGTTTGGATTTTACTAAAGTCGACATCAAGGATTTCATTACACATTCACTGAATTCTAACTATATCATCTTCCAATCTATCTTTATGAATGGATTTAGATGACTCAGTCAAATTGAAAACAATCAAATTTGTTTCTCGACTTTGGCGGTCTTGAATCTCAGTAATCACCTCTTCATGAACTTGACATTGACCTTGTCCTACACCTGCAGCATTGGATTTCAAAAGCTTAACTTCAGCTTGTAGGTAGTTGCAGAACGGAATCTTTCAAGTCTTTAATAGTACTTGCCAGCTGTAACTTGAAATCCATACAATTCGTGCAATAGTACGTTAGTTTCCGTTCCTTAGCTTTTAGGCACGCTGTTTCGTTCCTAGACAGCCCACTGCAAGTTCCATGTGCAATTTCTTTGCAAAAATCACATGAAATTGCATCTGTACTTGTAACACCACTACTACATACACTACACTGCATGGTATACTATTTCGTATAAAAATATGTATTTATATTATTACTGTTTTGACAAAACAACTGAAAACAGCGGAGCACAATATAATATGACAGTACTTGGCGGTTTCACATTGTAAAAAAATTAATCAGACATTATAGAAACATACATAAAGGTGATCTAGCACCAATTTCCTTTCCTGAAAATAGTCGAAATTACCAATGTCTGCACTGTAAGTGTTCTTATAGACAAAATAAAGATTTATTGTTTCACTTAACAAGTGAACATAATTTTCAAATGGAAACAGAAAACGTATACTTTGAAAACTTTGCTGGTAAGTAGTTACGTATACCGGGTGTCCATTCTCAAAGTCGAACATAGGCAATTAACATTAGTGCATCCACTCGTTCTTCATTGAAATAATTCATTTTTCTGTAGATAATTTTAAGAGATGTTGGCAGAAAATACCTGATTTACGCCAACTAATTACCAATTTTTTTGACAAATGCTATCGAACTTGAAAAGAAAGGCATGGCATATTTAAAAATTCCCAAGCTTTAAATTAGTATTTTAAAATAAAAATCCCATCTTGAATATTATTATTAGTATCACTTGATGCGTAATAATTTTATCTTTCCATTAATACCATTACCTTCCCTGTAAGTTGAATTGGCGAGCAGGAATTGGCAAAAACGTTCAATACAATGTTAATCGCCTATGTTCGACTTTGAGAACGGACACCCGGTATAAGTAATATTAATTATAAATTATAAAAGCAATATTAAACAACTGAGAGACAATAACTAAGTATTAGGTATATTATATTTCTCTTAATTTTCAGATTTTCTGGATTGGAAATTTAAAGTCGAGAAATAAGAACAATGTAATTATATTATTGCAAGAAGAAAGGCAAAAAATAAACTAGGGGAAATAGTTAAAATATACATATGTAACAGAAGTGGTAAGTGTTTCATAATAAATCAATTGAATGAAATTTAATTTGAAATTAGGTACTTACCTACCTATATTATTATGTCAAGTGTATTTTCTGAAGGAAACATTTCAAAAGTCCTCGACGGCAATAAAACGTGTAACAAACAAAGCAACAGGGTATTCTTCGTTTTCATGCAAATAATTCGTGTACCTGACAATAAAGGATAGGTACTTGCGGATTTCTTGCCTATGATTTCTTTACAACGAAGAAAGATGATTCAAAGCTGCCGCTTTCTTTGTTGCGCGTTTTATTGCCGTCAAGGACTTTAAATTGTTCCTACTACCTATAACAAATATTTATTAATAATAAAGTAAACAGACATTTTTGACATATTTCTAGTTTGTAACTAACATTTCATAAAACATTAACAGCCAGTCTTATAAAGGCCACTAATCTGACGTTAACTTTAATTCGCTGTTAAAATAAACAAAAGTGGATCAAAATTTGTTTACTAATGAATAAAATGTCATAAGCACTGACGTTTTGATACGCTTTTGTTTATTTTAACAGCGAATTAAAATTAACGTCAGATTAGTGACCTTTATAAGACCGGCAGTAGGTGTACCTAAGTATTTCTTTTATTTCGGTAAGATGGCCTCAAGGTATAATAAAACTACCAACTTTCGACGCCAGTTAAAATCACAAGGGTCATGTAAACTAAATAGGGTTTGCATTAGTGAAATAAAAACTGTTGAACATACAAATGCAAGAGTCTCTGTTACAAGAATTAAAAATCATTATGGACATAATGCAGAAATTCAACGTGTCCGTATTAGTAAACAAGAACAAGCTTCTGTAGCTTCAAAATTAATGAGTGGTGCTTCCAAACAGAAGTAAGTAATACAATTATAAATGTGACTATAATAATTTTTGTATTGTATTATCTTTAACCTCGTTTTACCTTTCGGTGTAAAGGCTGGTGCTTTATGTGCTTGCAACTGGCGGTTCAATGCTCAACTTGTCCCGGATTCGGGATACAAAGTTGGAGCGCGCCTTTTGTGCTTGCACAGCAACCATTGTGTGAAGTGTATGTCATGTTGATGTGTTGACCTTGTTACTCTATATCTTAGGTCTGTGGATCTGAGTAGAGTACAGTTAATTTGGTGCCCAACTGTGAATGGTCTCACCGAGCACGGTTCAAATCGCAAGGCTGCGGAAAATTCCGGCCCCCGCGGGATTCGAACCGAGGACTTGCTTACTAGCAATCCTAGCGCTACCCAACTGCGCTACCCGGCTTCTTGACTATAATAATTTATATATTTATTTATTTTGAAAGTTTTAGACATTTATCGGAGCGTTATTGGAGATGTAGTAAATATAATTGAAATCAATCAAGTAAATACTTACTAAAAAAGATATTGATAAACATAAAAAACAGTTTTAAGTTACATATTTTCGAAGTCGTAAAACATGAAAATGATGCAATTAGTGTTGATTTATGGGTAGCAGGAAACAAAAGTTTGAAAGAAGGCAATCCTGTCCTATTTTATAAGAAACAAAACGAAACAATGTCTACCTTTAAACTCTCCGATTTTTGTCTCATATTAATGAATGATTATCAAAAGAATATGTTAATTGAATTTAGAAATAACATTGCATGCATTGACTCAACACATGGACTGAATAACTACGACTTCGAAATGACTACATTAATGATAGTAGATAATTTTGGAGAAGGCTTTCCCGTAGCATACATGTTTACCAATAGAAAGGATACTGAAATTAATGCATTCTTTTTTGAAAAAATTAAATCAAAAGTTGGAATTATTAAATGTAAAACTTTCATGTCGGATATAACTACGTTAATGATAGTAGATAATTTTGGAGAAGGCTTTCTCGTAGCATACATGTTTACCAATAGAAAGGATACTGAAATTCATGCATTACTTTTTGAAAAAATTAAATCAAAAGTTGGAATTATTAAATGTACAACTTTCATCTCGGATATAACTCATGTGTTTTACAATGCTTGGCTTGCTACTACGGGTTCAGCAACATCTCAGATATATTGTGCATGGCACAGAGACAGGGCTTGGCAAGTTAATTTTTCCAAAATTTCAAATAAAGAAAAACATAATTGGGTTTATAAAATGTTAAAGGTTTTGCAGTATTCTTCAGATTCTGATATATTTCTTGATCATCTCCAAACAGTAATATTCAAATTATTGGAAGATAATGATACACATAAATTTGGTGTTTATTTTCAAAAATTTCGAAAAACGTGGAATAAATACAAATATGCGGGTGGAATGTATGCATAAAAATACTATATACTTTTACTTAGATAAGAAGCATGTAACGCGTTTAGATAAAGGTTTGCATGCTGTACTTAAATATACCAGAGACAAAATAGTAGATCGTATCAATAAACTGACAAAAGGGAAAAACACCATTTATCATTCCGAAATAATTCACCGACATAAAACAGCCTTAGAAAGTTCTTTTGATGTTGAAGAAGCTGGTGAAAATAAGTAGAAAGTTAAATGTAAGGAAAATACTCTGATAAATGTATACGATGTGGAAAAAATAATGCAAGTAACATGTAATCAAAGTTTTGACTTTTGTCGGATTTGTGTACATATGTAAAAGTACATGTAACTGCTCAGATTTTCTTGTTAAATACAATATATGCAAACATATTCATTTTGCTGCATTTCAACGCAAAACAATTCAAGAATCTATGGATACTTTAAGTTCGGTTCCACAAACAGTGCATGCTTCTGATGAAACTAACCAATGTATTTTAAGTGTTGGTAAGGCAAAAACAATGCATGGCTTAAAAGAAGAAATTAGATTTCAGCTTGATAATACTTATTCTAATTTGGATAATCAAAGTGATACGGTACTTACACAATTAAATTCTTTGTTAAAAACTGGAGCAGCATTGTTAAATATAGGACAAGACAATAAGAAAGACTTTGTTGAAGCAAGCGAATCAAATGTTGTAAAAAATATAACGCCACAAAATAGATTTTATTCTACTAGAAAGAAAAGGAACACGATAAAAAAAATGAAAAAACCTAATCAACAAGAAGTAAATACACTTGTTGATGCTTTAAATGACAAACCAACATTGGTAGTTTCTACCAATTCTGCTTTAGATTACAATTATACAAATTATTGATTTTTCTTTTTATTGTACTTGCTCTAAACCTATTGAATACTATTATATTTTACTGTTATATATGTATGTCAAAATTCACATAGAAGTAGTTAATGCCAGTTCTGTGAGTCTGCCTGTTTCCATTTTATTTCTTATATATATTTTTTATTTTAATGTCTTCTTTATATTAACAGCCTGGCGAAGTTTAGATAATAGCTACTTAACCAGAACCAAACATACATCGCATTTCTTGTTTTTATATTCTCGTATATTCTCTATTCTTAATTCTTATGAATTAGTAAATACTTAATCATTATATTTATTATTACTATTATGTTTTGTTTTTAGTATTCTAGAGTTCTGCAGTACTGTTCTAGCATTATATTCTTGGTAAATAAATTAATATAACTATAATTTTATAATTTTATTAATCTCCTTTTACAATATTTTAAAAATTGAGAATGCTATATCCTCAATAATAAGGGATATAAGTGTAGATGTATTTGGTAGTCAAGTTCAGCATGTTCTGAAATAGCTAGACATGCACAAGCCCATTTTTGAGGTAATTAATTAATTCACTTTAATAGACATTTTCATCACCTCTGGTCTACTTCTAATATTTTGTTTTCTATAAAAAAAATTACAAATTTATATTTCCCACATTTACGTTGCTTTAGTACAGGTTCCTGTATTACCGATATTTGTTGTGACGAAGCCGTCGGCAGGTTTTAGCATATATCTAATACTTACTATATTGCTAGCGGCTATGAGTGGGAAACTCACCAAGGAAGTGAGACAGACAACCAACTCTTCAATGTATAATGATGAGTTGTGTGCAAGTGCGGCGGCGTCGTCCGGCCAATGGAGAAGTGGGCAAGTTTAAAATTCGCTTCTAAAGGCGGAGTTCGAATTCTCACGCGTGCGCACGGGACGCGTTATACTCTAAGTGAGACTATGTCGGCGCCGTAATGTTTTCTGACGTTTCCAGGCCCTACTAGCAATATATGTGTATTATATATATATGGGTTTTAGGCTCTCTTATTACTTACGGGGCCTAGAAAATATGAAAATGGGCCCGGTTTGGCAGGATTTCGTTTCAATGCACGACGCTGGAATGCGGAAGCGTAATTTTGTGCAGCTAAACGTCGGGAGTCTTAACAGCTTGTGGTTGATAAAAACATTTTTGATAGACTTCATAAAGACGAAGTGTTTGTTAATCAACGCAGGCGACGAAAATAGATAGTTTATGTTAGTACGTTTACAAAGCCCTACACCTAGGACCTAGACTGTTTTGACATTTATTACAATAGTTCATATTTTGTCCATTGGCGCTAGTTCACACAATTTTATAAAGTCACTAGGTCAACACCACTGATTTAATCAGATTTAACTATTTTCACAAAAGAAATCGAATTTTTGCGGACATCAAATTATTAATATCAAAATCAGTTTAATCAATGTTACTATGAATGACAAAATCAACGTGTCAAATTTAGTAACATTTTCGAATTGTAGCAAATCTGTTTCTGGAAATCTGAAAATCGCCACACTCTTGTTTTCATGGTATAAATGTGGGCAACATCTTTATTTATCCAGCGTAGAGTTCAACTATGTTTGTATGCCCAAAAAATCGTGGCCATTTTCAAAAGACAGATGCTTGAAAATTTATTTTATTTTAACTAAGTTTTATATACTGCCCCACTCAAAATAAACTACAGGTTTTGTTGAGAGCCGATCGTCAAAATAACAATTTAACAATTTCAAATTGCATCCTGCTAATTTATAGCAATTTTTGTAAGTAAATTACATTGAATAACGTGTCGTAATTGTGACATTATATCGATCAATCTGTCATAAATGTCTAATTTTTAATTAGTTTTGATATTTACGACAAAACTTTATAATAAGAATGAACAACGAGTCAACTGAAATTTTGCGTGCCTCTTTCGCGAATTCTATAATATCCAAATGGATCACTTTTCAAATAAAAATTACATAATGTTTATGCTCCTTTTCTAATGCCGTTTTGTTTTTATGTAATTTGTATGTCAAAATTATTTTCAGGTTTACACTGTATGTCAAAATGCACTTTCTTAAAATACTTTCACAAGGTGTATTGCATATAAATAGCAGTTTCTACACCAATGCACTATTGTCCCGCCGGGCCGCCGCCTACAAAAAGTCGTAAATGGATTACTTCACTGCCGATTTCTCGAATTTTAATGACCATTTCGACATGCTTCACTGCCGATTTAAGAAAAAACGTTATTACTACGCAAGTTGCATTTAACATTAATTCATTGTGTGGTGTTATTACTATGTTCACCTTTCTAAATAAAATTTGTACACATGAATAAACGATAGGTACGCAATGGTAATTTTCAAAACTAAATACAGTGCTAAAATAAAGACTGTTTATTTATATGTCCAAATTTATTTTAAAGTTTCTATTTAGAAAGGTGAACATATGTAATATCACACAATGAGTTACTATTAGATGCAACTCGCGTAGAAATAACGTTTTATGTGTAGTACATCTTGTGAAAATATTTTTAGAAAGTGTATTTCGACAGAGTGTCAACCTGAAAATAATTTTGACTTACAAATTTCAGAAACAGAACAATACGGCATTAGATAAGGATAATACAACATTATAAAATTTTTATTTGACTAATGAACCACTTTGGTATCACAGATTTCGCAAAAAAAACACAGGCACGCAAAATTTCACTTAAGTAAACTCGTGCATTTTTATTATAATGTTTTGTCATAAATAGTAAAACTAATAGAACATTTGACATTCATGACAGATTTAATTAACGTAATTTGCTACTAACATTGCAATAAATTAGCAATATGTAATTTTAAATTGTTAAATTGTCACTTCGTCGATCAACTCTCAACAAAACCCGTGATTTATTGTAACTTTGAGTGGGGCAATTTATAAAACTTAGTACTTACTTAGTTCAATTAAAATTAAATTTCAAGCATCTACGTCGTCTGGAAATGGCCATGGTTTTTTGGACATACCAAAAAAATGACACTCAGAGAACATAAAAACATACATACAGTGGTGTATTGGTAAAAATTTAGATTCCAGCTCGCACACGTGATATTGGCAACGACAGGTGAAAAAGGAGAACCCATGGCCGCACCAGAGATTTGTTTAAAGAACTGACCTTGAAATAGGACATAAGTGGAAGAGAGGCATTTTTCTATCAGGGCAGGTAGACTTGAAGACGTCTTCCCATGCTCTGATAACAACTGTTGGATTATGACTATAGAATCGGGATCTGTCCACTGATATTCAACGGAGGTTGATTCCTCGCGCTTCAAAGCCTCCTCGGCTCTATGGTCTTCCCAAAATCCATAAACAAGACATTCCTCTCAGACCCATTGTCAGTACCATAGATTCCCCTACTTACTCATTAGCTAAATACCTAACCACTATCCTCTTCCCTATATCCACTAAGTCACCGACCGCATAGGAAAGTTTCTTCGAAAACAAAACATTAAAACAGTATTCAAACCCCCGAGCAAAATCTCACAGGTTCTTCCTTCATCTAAAGATAAATTAAACACTATGTCATCTAAAGGTGTTTATAGAGTCCTTTGCTCTTGTAATGCTGTATACATTGGTAAAACAGGTCGTTCAGTAAAAACTCGCATCTCTGAGCACCAGCGTTGTCTCAAGT
This sequence comes from Agriotes lineatus, assembly GCA_940337035.1. Taxonomy (NCBI): domain Eukaryota; kingdom Metazoa; phylum Arthropoda; class Insecta; order Coleoptera; family Elateridae; genus Agriotes; species Agriotes lineatus. The sequence continues at coordinate 72,228 of CALNHX010007378.1, forward strand.
CAGGTCTCGTTTCATCATCGGCCATGGCCGAACACCAATGCGATACTGGTCATAAGATCCTTTTTGATGAAACTTCCGTCATCTGCAAATCCCCATTCTTCTTTAGCAGAAAGATTCGCGAAGCCATTGAGATTTGCAAACACCCTAATAATCTCAATCGGGACGAAGGCTTTCCCCTTCCTTCTATGTGGAAAGTGCTAATTCCTAAGCCCCACCCTCCGCCACTAAACCGCGACGGCATTTGCTGATTCGCGACGGCGCTTGCCTATAAATTCTCGTCTTTCTTCTTCCGATAGTCAGTCGAGTTTCGCCTCTGACGTGGTTCACACGTTGAGTTACCGTGCTCTTCTGTCCCTTCCCTGCAAAGAGTTTTGCCTCTGGCGTGGTTAACACGTTGAGTTACCGTGCTCTTTTGCTTTTTTCCTCCTGATGAAGCCCCTTACGAAAGTGGGTGAAACGTTGAGTTCTTCCATATCAATCACGACACGGTCCAATCCCGGAAGTCGTTTGTTACTTAATGACAATGGCCGTGAAAGCCTCAAAAATCATAGCTATTAAGGGTTTTATCAACTTATAAATGGAACCACACAGATTCTCGCAAGTTAACTCTCACTTAACGAAATCGATGGTCGGCGTATTAACCAAGCACGGTTGCAAAACGCACTGAATGCCTATATTGACCAACCGGCCCGGCTACAGAATGATCAATTAACCCCAAGCAGGCAGCTAGGCGATAACGTGCTAAGAGGTGCGTACAGTTGCTCAGGTAGCTCTTTCTTTGAATTCAATGAAGAGTAGTGGTGTCATTGCAGATAACGCTGTGCATATAAAAATGAATCTCCTGAAATTTATGAATTCACAAATCACTCTATGCCGGCTCTCGAGCCGTCTGGGAAAAATAGGTACCGGCTCGTTGAGCTGTTGCGATCCAGCTCCAATACACCAGTGCAAACATACATTCAATTCTTTAGTTGAACTCTACACTGCACAAATAGATATGTTGCCCACATTTATATCGTGAAAACATTATTTACAAGTATGACGATTTTAAAATTTCCAGGAACAGATTTGCTACAATTCGAAAATGTTACTAAATTTGACACGTTGATTTTGTCATTCATAGTAACATCGATTAAACTAATTTTTTCTACTCACTGTATAGAAAGTCGGCTTTTGCACCCTAGTTTTAGGAAACAAAGCTGTCAATTTCCAACGAGCGGGAGCCAATTTTTATTGACTCCCGGCGGGCATTAAATTCACACGCGGGAAGAAATGAATACCTTTGCTCCCTAGATATATAAATAGCTATTACTCAATTTTGACAGTTTAAAGTGACATTATTAACTCCATAACAACCTTCATAAACAGTCTATGATTCACAAGTGAAATAATAGATATTTATGTATTTAGTGTGTAAAGAGGGCCATTTTGGTATGAGGATGCGAGTTTCGTGCCGAGCGGTAGCGAGGCGCGAAAAAGCAACCGAATACCAAAATGGCTCTTTACACTCGAAATACATACAACATTTTTTCTACGGTCCTAAATCAAAGACAAAATTGTTAAATAATTGAAATTTCGATTCACCCCATTTGATGAAGTCGTTGTACCGCCGTTCATAGAGGCCGCGCGATTTGGCCGGCAACAACTCGTTGGTTGCTGTCTGGGTCGTTTCAAATACTTCAGGCGGGGTGCAATTATCTTCAGATTCCACCTTCAACTTAAAAAAAACTCACAAACTCAATAAATCTGTTGCGTGATGATGGACGCACCGTGATGCAATTGTCAATAATTTTAGCCAGTTCCAGTAAAATGACGAATTAAATTAATAATCAAGTTAGCCATGGCGATGCGTAAAGTAAAATGAAGTGACGCGATTATTTCATTAAGACATTGTTTACGTGGTTGCGATGCTAAAATGGTTACTAGGGAAAAAATGTGTGAATCGCTAACTTTTCGCATTGACAGTGAGCGCTTAATAGTCAGTTTTAAAGGTGACCGTAGAAAAAAGTGTTTTAATTCACTAGAGAATTAAAAAAAGTGTCAAAGAGGAGTAACATAATTTTATTATTTCTACAAATATTTACATTCAATTATTCTTTCTTTTTGTAGTGTGTAATATACCGGGTGTCCGTTCTCAAAGTCGAACATAGGCGATTAACATTGTATTGAACGTTTTTGCCGATTCCTGCTCGCCAATTCAACTTACAGGGAAGGTAATGGTATCAATGGAAAGATAAAATTCTTACGCATCAAATGATGTCAACAATAATATTCAAGATGCGATTTTTATTTTAAAATACTAATTTAAAACTTGGGAATTTTTAAATATGCCATGCCTTGCTTTTTCAAGTTCGATAGCATTTGTAAAAAAAATTGGTAATTATTTGGCGTAAATCAGGTATTTTCTATCAACGTCTGTTAAAATTATCTACAGAAAAATGAATTATATCAATGAAGAACGAGTGAATGCACTAATGTTAATTACCTATGTTCGACTTTGAGAATGAACACGCAGTATAATTACTAAAATTTAGATCAAATCGACGATAAATGGGCAAATTTATTTCTTAATTTGAATATTTTTTATTCAAAATTTCGTAAAAATTGAATCAAGATATATATACGCCACGTAAATTAAACATTTATTAACTCAATGATATGATCTCACTCGCACTACGTGCTCGTGAACTCAATATCTTTTCGTGAATAAACATATGTTTAATTCACTTGGTGTATAATATTTATTAATAATTTTTTGTCCGCAAAAATTCGAGTTCTTTTGTGAAAATAGTTAAATCTGATTAGGTAAGTGGTAATGTCACATAACAGTGTTTAAAATATAAAATGAAATGCGTTGTTTAAATAAAAGTTATCTGTAATATAATGAGTATGACTTAATTT
>CALNHX010007379.1:0-75116 GCA_940337035.1 Agriotes lineatus
TGGTGACCTTTGGTGACCTTTGGGATGACCTTTGGTGACCTTTGGTGACCTTTGGTGTGACCTTTGTTGACCTTTGGTGACCTTTGGTGACCTTTGGTGTGACCTTTGGTGACCTTTGGTGACCTTTGGTGACCTTTGGGGTGACCTTTGGTGACCTTTGGTGACCTTTGGTGTGACCTTTGGTGACCTTTGGTGACCTTTGGTGACCTTTGGTGTGACCTTTGTTGACCTTTGGTGACCTTTGGTGACCTTTGGTGTGACCTTTGGTGACCTTTGGTGACCTTTGTTGACCTTTGGGGTGACCTTTGGTGACCTTTGGGGTGACCTTTGGTGACCTTTGGTGACCTTTGGTGACCTTTGGGGTGACCTTTGGTGACCTTTGGGGTGACCTTTGGTGACCTTTGGTGACCTTTGATGTGACCTTTGGTGACCTTTGGTGACCTTTGTTGACCTTTGGGGTGACCTTTGGTGACCTTTGGGGTGACCTCTGGTGACCTTTGGTGACCTTTGGTGTGACCTTTGGTGACCTTTGGTGACCTTTGGTGACCTTTGGTGACCTTTGGGATGACCTTTGGTGACCTTTGGTGACCTTTGGTGTGACCTTTGTTGACCTTTGGTGACCTTTGGTGACCTTTGGTGTGACCTTTGGTGACCTTTGGTGACCTTTGGTGACCTTTGGTGACCTTTGGGGTGACCTTTGGTGACCTTTGGTGACCTTTGGTGTGACCTTTGGTGACCTTTGGTGACCTTTGTTGTGACCTTTGGTGACCTTTGGTTACCTTTGTTGATTTTTGGTGACCTTTGGTGACCTTTGGGGTGACCTTTGGTGACCTTTGGGGTGACCTTTGGTGACCTTTGGTGGCCTTTGGTGACCTTTGGGGTGACCTTTGGTGACCTTTGGTGACCTTTGGTGACCTTTGGTGACCTTTGGGGTGACCTTTGGTGACCTTTGGTGACCTTTGGTGTGACCTTTGGTGACCTTTGGTGACCTTTGGTGACCTTTGTTGTGACCTTTGGTGACCTTTGGTGACCTTTGTTGTGACCTTTGGTGACCTTTGTTGACCTTTGGAGACCTTTGGTGACCTTTGGGGTGACCTTTGGTGACCTTTGGGGTGACCTTTGGTAACCTTTGGTGACCTTTGGTGACCTTTGGGGTGACCTTTGGTGACCTTTGGGGTGACCTTTGGTGACCTTTGGTGACCTTTGGTGACCTTTGGTGACCTTTGTTGTGACCTTTGGTGACCTTTGGTGACCTTTGTTGACCTTTGGTGACCTTTGGTGACCTTTGGGGTGACCTTTGGTGACCTTTGGGGTGACCTTTGGTGACCTTTGGTGACCTTTGGTGACCTTTGGTGCCCTTTGGGGTGACCTTTGGTGTGACCTTTGGTGACCTTTGGTGACCTTTGTTGTGACCTTTGGTGACCTTTGGTGACCTTTGTTGTGACCTTTGGTGACCTTTGTTGACCTTTGGTGACCTTTGTTGTGACCTTTGGTGACCTTTGTTGTGACCTTTGGTGACCTTTGGTGTGACCTTTGGTGACCTTTGGTGACCTTTGTTGTGACCTTTGGTGACCTTTCGTGACCTTTTTTGTGACCTTTGGTGACCTTTGGTGACCTTTGTTGACCTTTGGTGACCTTTGGTGACCTTTGGGGTGACCTTTGTTGTGACCTTTGGTGACCTTTGGTGACCTTTGGTGACCTTTGGGGTGACCTTTGGTGACCTTTGGGGTGACCTTTGGTGACCTGACCTTTGGTGACCTTTGGGGTGACCTTTGGTGACCTTTGGTGTGACCTTTGTTGACCTTTGGTGACCTTTGGTGATCCTTGGGGTGACCTTTGGTGACCTTTGGGGTGACCTTTGGTGACCTTTGGGGTGACCTTTGGTGACCTTTGGTGACCTTTGGTGTGACCTTTGTTGACCTTTGGTGTCCTTTGGTGACCTTTGTTGTGACCTTTGGTGACCTTTGTTGACCTTTGGGGTGACCTTTGCTGACCTTTGGGGTGACCTTGGGTGACCTTTGGTGACCTTTGGTGACCTTTGGGGTGACCTTTGGTGACCTTTGGGGTGACCTTTGGTGACCTTTGGTGACCTTTGTTGTGACCTTTGGTGACCTTTGGTGACCTTTGTTGACCTTTGGGGTGACCTTTGGTGACCTTTGGGGTGACCTCTGGTGACCTTTGGTGACCTTTGGTGTGACCTTTGGTGACCTTTGGTGACCTTTGGTGACCTTTGGTGACCTTTGGGGTGACCTTTGGTGACCTTTGGTGACCTTTGGTGTGACCTTTGTTGACCTTTGGTGACCTTTGGTGAGCTTTGGTGTGACCTTTGGTGACCTTTGGTGACCTTTGGTGACCTTTGGTGACCTTTGGGGTAACCTTTGGTGACCTTTGGTGTGACCTTTGGTGACCTTTGGTGACCTTTGGTGACCTTTGTTGTGACCTTTGGGGTGACCTTTGGTGACCTTTGGTGACCTTTGGTGTGACCTTTGGTGACCTTTGGTGACCTTTGTTGTGACCTTTGGTGACCTTTGGTTACCTTTGTTGACCTTTGGTGACCTTTGGTGACCTTTGGGTGACCTTTGGTGACCTTTGGGGTGACCTTTGGTGACCTTTGGTGACCTTTGGTGACCTTTGGGGTGACCTTTGCTGACCTTTGGTGACCTTTGGTGACCTTTGGTGACCTTTGGGGTGACCTTTGGTGACCTTTGGTGACCTTTGGTGTGACCTTTGGTGACCTTTGGTGACCTTTGGTGACCTTTGTTGTGACCTTTGGTGACCTTTGGTGACCTTTGTTGTGACCTTTGGTGACCTTTGTTGACCTTTGGAGACCTTTGGTGACCTTTGGGTGACCTTTGGTGACCTTTGGGTGACCTTTGGTAACCTTTGGTGACCTTTGGTGACCTTTGGGGTGACCTTTGGTGACCTTTGGGGTGACCTTTGGTGACCTTTGGTGACCTTTGGTGACCTTTGTTGTGACCTTTGGTGACCTTTGGTGACCTTTGTTGTGACCTTTGGTGACCTTTGTTGACCTTTGGGGTGACCTTTGGTGACCTTTGGTGTGACCTTTGGTGACCTTTGGTGACCTTTGGTGACCTTTGTTGTGACCTTTGGTGACCTTTGGTGACCTTTGTTGTGACCTTTGGTGACCTTTGTTGACCTTTGGAGACCTTTGGTGACCTTTGGGGTGACCTTTGGTGACCTTTGGGGTGACCTTTGGTGACCTTTGGTGACCTTTGTTGTGACCTTTGGTGACCTTTGGTGACCTTTGTTGTGACCTTTGGTGACCTTTGTTGACCTTTGGAGACCTTTGGTGACCTTTGGGGTGACCTTTGGTGACCTTTGGGGTGACCTTTGGTAACCTTTGGTGACCTTTGGTGACCTTTGGGGTGACCTTTGGTGACCTTTGGGGTGACCTTTGGTGACCTTTGGTGACCTTTGTTGACCTTTGGTGACCTTTGGTGACCTTTGGTGTGACCTTTGGTGACCTTTGGTGACCTTTGGTGACCTTTGGTGACCTTTGGGGTGACCTTTGGTGACCTTTGGTGACCTTTGGTGTGACCTTTGTTGACCTTTGGTGACCTTTGGTGACCTTTGGTGTGACCTTTGGTGACCTTTGGTGACCTTTGGTGACCTTTGGTGACCTTTGGGGTGACCTTTGGTGACCTTTGGTGACCTTTGGGATGACCTTTGGTGACCTTTGGTGACCTTTGGTGTGACCTTTGTTGACCTTTGGTGACCTTTGGTGACCTTTGGTGTGACCTTTGGTGACCTTTGGTGACCTTTGGTGACCTTTGGTGACCTTTGGGGTGACCTTTGGTGACCTTTGGTGACCTTTGGTGTGACCTTTGGTGACCTTTGGTGACCTTTGTTGTGACCTTTGGTGACCTTTGGTTACCTTTGTTGATTTTTGGTGACCTTTGGTGACCTTTGGGGTGACCTTTGGTGACCTTTGGGGTGACCTTTGGTGACCTTTGGTGACCTTTGGTGACCTTTGGTGACCTTTGGGGTGACCTTTGGTGACCTTTGGTGACCTTTGGTGTGACCTTTGGTGACCTTTGGTGACCTTTGGTGACCTTTGTTGTGACCTTTGGTGACCTTTGGTGACCTTTGTTGTGACCTTTGGTGACCTTTGTTGACCTTTGGAGACCTTTGGTGACCTTTGGGGTGACCTTTGGTGACCTTTGGGGTGACCTTTGGTCACCTTTGGTGACCTTTGGTGACCTTTGGGGTGACCTTTGGTGACCTTTGGGGTGACCTTTGGTGACCTTTGGTGACCTTTGGTGACCTTTGTTGTGACCTTTGGTGACCTTTGGTGACCTTTGTTGACCTTTGGTGACCTTTGGTGACCTTTGGGGTGACCTTTGGTGACCTTTGGGGTGACCTTTGGTGACCTTTGGTGACCTTTGGTGACCTTTGGTGCCCTTTGGGGTGACCTTTGGTGTGACCTTTGGTGACCTTTGGTGACCTTTGTTGTGACCTTTGGTGACCTTTGGTGACCTTTGTTGTGACCTTTGGTGACCTTTGTTGACCTTTGGTGACCTTTGTTGTGACCTTTGGTGACCTTTGTTGTGACCTTTGGTGACCTTTGGTGTGACCTTTGGTGACCTTTGGTGACCTTTGTTGTGACCTTTGGTGACCTTTCGTGACCTTTTTTGTGACCTTTGGTGACCTTTGGTGACCTTTGTTGACCTTTGGTGACCTTTGGTGACCTTTGGGGTGACCTTTGTTGTGACCTTTGGTGACCTTTGGTGACCTTTGGTGACCTTTGGGGTGACCTTTGGTGACCTTTGGGGTGACCTTTGGTGACCTGACCTTTGGTGACCTTTGGGGTGACCTTTGGTGACCTTTGGTGTGACCTTTGTTGACCTTTGGTGACCTTTGGTGATCCTTGGGGTGACCTTTGGTGACCTTTGGGGTGACCTTTGGTGACCTTTGGGGTGACCTTTGGTGACCTTTGGTGACCTTTGGTGTGACCTTTGTTGACCTTTGGTGTCCTTTGGTGACCTTTGTTGTGACCTTTGGTGACCTTTGTTGACCTTTGGGGTGACCTTTGCTGACCTTTGGGGTGACCTTTGGTGACCTTTGGTGACCTTTGGTGACCTTTGGGGTGACCTTTGGTGACCTTTGGGGTGACCTTTGGTGACCTTTGGTGACCTTTGTTGTGACCTTTGGTGACCTTTGTTGACCTTTGTTGACCTTTGGGGTGACCTTTGGTGACCTTTGGGGTGACCTCTGGTGACCTTTGGTGACCTTTGGTGTGACCTTTGGTGACCTTTGGTGACCTTTGGTGACCTTTGGTGACCTTTGGGGTGACCTTTGGTGACCTTTGGTGACCTTTGGTGTGACCTTTGTTGACCTTTGGTGACCTTTGGTGAGCTTTGGTGTGACCTTTGGTGACCTTTGGTGACCTTTGGTGACCTTTGGTGACCTTTGGGGTGACCTTTGGTGACCTTTGGTGTGACCTTTGGTGACCTTTGGTGACCTTTGGTGACCTTTGTTGTGACCTTTGGGGTGACCTTTGGTGACCTTTGGTGACCTTTGGTGTGACCTTTGGTGACCTTTGGTGACCTTTGTTGTGACCTTTGGTGACCTTTGGTTACCTTTGTTGACCTTTGGTGACCTTTGGTGACCTTTGGGGTGACCTTTGGTGACCTTTGGGGTGACCTTTGGTGACCTTTGGTGACCTTTGGTGACCTTTGCGGTGACCTTTGGTGACCTTTGGTGACCTTTGATGACCTTTGGTGACCTTTGGGGTGACCTTTGGTGACCTTTGGTGACCTTTGGTGTGACCTTTGGTGACCTTTGGTGACCTTTGGTGACCTTTGTTGTGACCTTTGGTGACCTTTGGTGACCTTTGTTGTGACCTTTGGTGACCTGTGTTGACCTTTGGAGACCTTTGGTGACCTTTGGGGTGACCTTTGGTGACCTTTGGGGTGACCTTTGGTAACCTTTGGTGACCTTTGGTGACCTTTGGGGTGACCTTTGGTGACCTTTGGGGTGACCTTTGGTGACCTTTGGTGACCTTTGGTGACCTTTGGTGACCTTTGTTGTGACCTTTGGTGACCTTTGGTGACCTTTGTTGACCTTTGGTGACCTTTGGTGACCTTTGGGGTGACCTTTGGTGACCTTTGGGGTGACCTTTGGTGACCTTTGGTGACCTTTGGTGACCTTTGGTGCCCTTTGGGGTGACCTTTGGTGTGACCTTTGGTGACCTTTGGTGACCTTTGTTGTGACCTTTGGTGACCTTTGGTGACCTTTGTTGTGACCTTTGGTGACCTTTGTTGACCTTTGGTGACCTTTGTTGTGACCTTTGGTGACCTTTGTTGTGACCTTTGGTGACCTTTGGTGTGACCTTTGGTGACCTTTGGTGACCTTTGTTGTGACCTTTGGTGACCTTTGGTGACCTTTTTTGTGACCTTTGGTGACCTTTGGTGACCTTTGTTGACCTTTGGTGACCTTTGGTGACCTTTGGGGTGACCTTTGTTGTGACCTTTGGTGACCTTTGGTGACCTTTGGGGTGACCTTTGGTGACCTTTGGGGTGACCTTTGGTGACCTTTGGGGTGACCTTTGGTGACCTGACCTTTGGTGACCTTTGGGGTGACCTTTGGTGACCTTTGGTGTGACCTTTGTTGACCTTTGGTGACCTTTGGTGATCCTTGGGGTGACCTTTGGTGACCTTTGGGGTGACCTTTGGTGACCTTTGGGGTGACCTTTGGTGACCTTTGGTGACCTTTGGTGTGACCTTTGTTGACCTTTGGTGTCCTTTGGTGACCTTTGTTGTGACCTTTGGTGACCTTTGGTGACCTTTGTTGACCTTTGGGGTGACCTTTGCTGACCTTTGGGGTGACCTTTGGTGACCTTTGGTGACCTTTGGTGACCTTTGGGGTGACCTTTGGTGACCTTTGGGGTGACCTTTGGTGACCTTTGGTGACCTTTGTTGTGACCTTTGGTGACCTTTGGTGACCTTTGTTGACCTTTGGGGTGACCTTTGGTGACCTTTGGGGTGACCTCTGGTGACCTTTGGTGACCTTTGGTGTGACCTTTGGTGACCTTTGGTGACCTTTGGTGACCTTTGGTGACCTTTGGGGTGACCTTTGGTGACCTTTGGTGACCTTTGGTGTGACCTTTGTTGACCTTTGGTGACCTTTGGTGAGCTTTGGTGTGACCTTTGGTGACCTTTGGTGACCTTTGGTGACCTTTGGTGACCTTTGGGGTGACCTTTGGTGACCTTTGGTGACCTTTGGTGTGACCTTTGGTGACCTTTGGTGACCTTTGTTGTGACCTTTGGTGACCTTTGGTGACCTTTGGGGTGACCTTTGGTGACCTTTGGGGTGACCTTTGGTGACCTTTGGTGACCTTTGGTGACCTTTGGGGTGACCTTTGGTGACCTTTGGTGTGACCTTTGGTGACCTTTGGTGACCTTTGGTGACGTTTGTTGTGACCTTTGGTGACCTTTGGTGACCTTTGTTGTGACCTTTGGTGACCTTTGGTGACCTTTGTTGACCTTTGGTGACCTTTGGTGACCTTTGGGGTGACCTTTGGTGACCTTTGGGCTGACCTTTGGTGACCTATGGTGACCTTTGGTGACCTTTGGGGTGACCTTCGGTGACCTTTGGGGTGACCTTTGGTGACTTTTGGTGACCTTTGGTGACCTTTGGTGACCTTTGTTGTGACCTTTGGTGACCTTTGGTGACCTTTGTTGTGACCTTTGGTGACCTTTGTTGACCTTTGGTGACCTTTAGTGACCTTTGGTGACCTTTGGGGTGACCTTCGGTGACCTTTGGGGTGACCTTTGGTGACTTTTGGTGACCTTTGGTGACCTTTGGTGACCTTTGGTGACCTTTGGTGACCTTTGGTGACCTTTGTTGTGATCTTTGGTGACCTTTGGTGACCTTTGTTGTGACCTTTGGTGACCTTTGTTGACCTTTGGGGTGACCTTTGGTGACCTTTGGGGTGACCTTTGGTGACCTTTGGTGACCTTTGGTGACCTTTGGGGTGACCTTTGGTGACCTTTGGTGACCTTTGGTGTGACCTTTGGTGACCTTTGGTGACCTTTGTTGTGACCTTTGGTGACCTTTGGTGACCTTTGTTGTGACCTTTGTTGTGACCTTTGGTGACCTTTGGTGACCTTTGTTGACCTTTGGTGACCTTTGGTGACCTTTGGTGACCTTTGGTGTGACCTTTGGTGACCTTTGGTGACCTTTGTTGTGACCTTTGGTGACCTTTGGTGACCTTTGTTGTGACCTTTGTTGTGACCTTTGGTGACCTTTGGTGACCTTTGTTGACCTTTGGTGACCTTTGGGGTGACCTTTGGTGACCTTTGGTGACCTTTGGGGTGACCTTTGGTAACCTTTGGTGTGACCTTTGGTGACCTTTGGTGACCTTTGGTGACCTTTGTTGTGACCTTTGGTGACCTTTGGTGACCTTTGTTCTGACCTTTGGTGACCTTTGGTGACCTTTGTTGACCTTTGGTGACCTTTGGTGACCTTTGGGGTGACCTTTGGTGACCTTTGGTGACCTCTGGTGACCTTTGTTGTGACCTTTGGTGACCTTTGGTGACCTTTGTTGTGACCTTTGGTGACCTTTGTTGACCTTTGGTGACCTTTGGTGACCTTTGGGGTGACCTTTGGTGACCTTTGGGGTGACCTTTGGTGACCTTTGGTGACCTTTGGGGTGACCTTTGGTGACCTTTGGTGACCTTTGGTGACCTTTGGTGACCTTTGGTGACCTTTGGGGTGACCTTTGGTGACCTTTGGTGACCTTTGGTGTGACCTTTGGTGACCTTTGGTGACCTTTGGTGACCTTTGTTGTGACCTTTGGTGACCTTTGGTGACCTTTGTTGTGACCTTTGGTGACCTTTGTTGACCTTTGGAGACCTTTGGTGACGTTTGGGGTGACCTTTGGTGACCTTTGGGGTGACCTTTGGTGACCTTTGGTGACCTTTGGTGACCTTTGGGGTGACCTTTGGTGACCTTTGGTGACCTTTGGTGTGACCTTTGGTGACCTTTGGTGACCTTTGGTGACCTTTGTTGTGACCTTTGGTGACCTTTGGTGACCTTTGTTGACCTTTGGTGACCTTTGGTGACCTTTGGGGTGACCTTTGGTGACCTTTGGGGTGACCCTTGGTGACCTTTGGTGACCTTTGGCGACCTTTGGGGTGACCTTTGGTGACCTTTGGTGTGACCTTTGGTGACCTTTGGTGACCTTTGGTGACCTTTGGTGACCTTTGGGGTGACCTTTGGTGACTTTTGGTGTGACCTTTGGTGACCTTTGGTGACCTTTGGTGACCTTTGTTGTGACCTTTGGTGACCTTTGGTGACCTTTGTTGTGACCTTTGGTGACCTTTGTTGACCTTTGGAGACCTTTGGTGACCTTTGGTGACCTTTGGTGACCTTTGGGGTGACCTTTGGTGACCTTTGGTGACCTTTGGTGACCTTTGGGGTGACCTTTGGTGACATTTGGTGACCTTTGGTGTGACCTTTGGTGACCTTTGGTGACCTTTGGTGACCTTTGTTGTGACCTTTGTTGACCTTTGGTGACCTTTGGTGACCTTTGAGGTGACCTTTGGTGGCCTTTGGTGACCTTTGGTGACCTTTGGGGTGACCTTTGGTGACCTTTGGTGACCTTTGGTGTGACCTTTGGTAACCTTTGGTGACCTTTGGTGACCTTTGTTGTGACCTTTGTTGACCTTTGGTGACCTTTGGTGACCTTTGGGGTGACCTTTGGTGACCTTTGGGGTGACCTTTGGTGACCTTTGGTGACCTTTGGGGTGACCTTTGGTGACCTTTGGGGTGACCTTTGGTGACCTTTGGTGACCTTTGTTGTGACCTTTGGTGACCTTTGGTGACCTTTGTTGACCTTTGGTGACCTTTGGTGACCTTTGGGGTGACCTTTGGTGACCTTTGGGGTGACCTTTGGTGACCTTTGGTGGCCTTTGGTGACCTTTTGGATGACCTTTGGTGACCTTTGGTGACCTTTGGTGTGACCTTTGGTGACCTTTGGTGACCTTTGTTGTGACCTTTGGTGACCTTTGTTGTGACCTTTGGTGACCTTTGGTGACCTTTGGTGACCTTTGTTGACCTTTGGTGACCTTTTGGTGACTTTTGGGGTGACCTTTGGTGACCTTTGGGGTGACCTTTAGTGACCTTTGGTGACCTTTGGTGACCTTTGGGATGATCTTTGTTGACCTTTGGTGACCTTTGGGGTGACCTTTGGTGACATTTGGTAACCTTTGGTGTGACCTTTGGTGACCTTTGGTGACCTTTGGTGACCTTTGTTGTGACCTTTGGTGACCTTTGGTGACCTTTGTTGTGACCTTTGGTGACCTTTGGTGACCTTTGTTGACATTTGGTGGCCTTTGGTGACCTTTGGGGTGACCTTTGGTGACCTTTGGGGTGACCTTTGGTGACCTTTGGTGACCTTTGGTGACCTTTGGGGTGACCTTTGGTGACCTTTGGGGTGACCTTTGGTGACCTTTGGTGACCTTTGGTGACCTTTGGTGACCTTTGGTGACCTTTGGTGACCTTTGTTGTGACCTTTCGTGACCTTTGGTGACCTTTGGTGACCTTTGGGGTGACCTTTGGTGACTTTTGGGGTGACCTTTCGTGACCTTTGGTGACCTTTGGTGACCTTTGGGGTGACCTTTGGTGACCTTTGGTGACCTTTGGTGTGACCTTTGGTGACCTTTGGTGACCTTTGGTGTCCTTTGTTGTGACCTTTGGTGTCCTTTGGTGACCTTTGTTGTGACCTTTGGTGACCTTTGGTGACCTTTGTTGACCTTTGGGGTGACCTTTGGTGACCTTTGGGGTGACCTTTGGTGACCTTTGGTGACCTTTGGTGACCTTTGGGGTGACCTTTGGTGACCTTTGGGGTGACCTTTGGGGACCTTTGGTGACCTTTGTTGTGACCTTTGGTGACCTTTGGTGACCTTTGTTGACCTTTGGGGTGACCTTTGGTGACCTTTGGGGTGACCTCTGGTGACCTTTGGTGACCTTTGGTGTGACCTTTGGTGACCTTTGGTGACCTTTGGTGACCTTTGGTGACCTTTGGGGTGACCTTTGGTGACCTTTGGTGACCTTTGGTGTGACCTTTGTTGACCTTTGGTGACCTTTGGTGACCTTTGGTGTGACCTTTGGTGACCTTTGGTGACCTTTGGTGACCTTTGGGGTGACCTTTGGTGACCTTTGGTGACCTTTGGTGTGACCTTTGGTGACCTTTGGTGACCTTTGTTGTGACCTTTGGTGACCTTTGGTGACCTTTGTTGACCTTTGGTGACCTTTGGTGACCTTTGGGGTGACCTTTGGTGACCTTTGGTGACCTTTGGTGACCTTTGGGGTGACCTTTGGTGACCTTTGGTGACCTTTGGTGACCTTTGGTGACCTTTGGGGTGACCTTTGGTGACCTTTGGTGACCTTTGGTGTGACCTTTGGTGACCTTTGGTGACCTTTGTTGTGACCTTTGGTGACCTTTGGTGACCTTTGTTGTGACCTTTGGTGACCTTTGTTGACCTTTGGAGACCTTTGGTGACCTTTGGGGTGACCTTTGGTGACCTTTGGGGTGACCTTTGGTAACCTTTGGTGACCTTTGGTGACCTTTGGGGTGACCTTTGGTGACCTTTGGGGTGACCTTTGGTGACCTTTGGTGACCTTTGGTGACCTTTGTTGTGACCTTTGGTGACCTTTGGTGACCTTTGTTGACCTTTGGTGACCTTTGGTGACCTTTGGGGTGACCTTTGGTGACCTTTGGGGTGACCTTTGGTGACCTTTGGTGACCTTTGGTGACCTTTGGTGACCTTTGGGGTGACCTTTGGTGTGACCTTTGGTGACCTTTGGTGACCTTTGTTGTGACCTTTGGTGACCTTTGGTGACCTTTGTTGTGACCTTTGGTGACCTTTGTTGACCTTTGGTGACCTTTGGTGACCTTTGGTGACCTTTGGGGTGACCTTTGGTGACCTTTGGGCTGACCTTTGGTGACCTATGGTGACCTTTGGTGACCTTTGGGGTGACCTTCGGTGACCTTTGGGCTGACCTTTGGTGACCTTTGGTGACTTTTGGTGACCTTTGTTGACCTTTGGTGACCTTTGGTGACCTTTGGGGTGACCTTTGGTGACCTTTGGGCTGACCTTTGGTGACCTATGGTGACCTTTGGTGACCTTTGGGGTGACCTTCGGTGACCTTTGGGGTGACCTTTGGTGACTTTTGGTGACCTTTGGTGACCTTTGGTGACCTTTGGTGACCTTTGTTGTGACCTTTGGTGACCTTTGGTGACCTTTGTTGTGACCTTTGGTGACCTTTGTTGACCTTTGGTGACCTTTGGTGTCCTTTGGTGACCTTTGGGGTGACCTTCGGTGACCTTTGGGGTGACCTTTGGTGACTTTTGGTGACCTTTGGTGACCTTTGGTGACCTTTGGTGACCTTTGGTGACCTTTGGTGACCTTTGTTGTGATCTTTGGTGACCTTTGGTGACCTTTGTTGTGACCTTTGG
This sequence comes from Agriotes lineatus, assembly GCA_940337035.1. Taxonomy (NCBI): domain Eukaryota; kingdom Metazoa; phylum Arthropoda; class Insecta; order Coleoptera; family Elateridae; genus Agriotes; species Agriotes lineatus. The sequence continues at coordinate 12,485 of CALNHX010007379.1, forward strand.
TGACCTTTGTTGACCTTTGGGGTGACCTTTGGTGACCTTTGGGGTGACCTTTGGTGACCTTTAGTGACCTTTGGTGACCTTTGGGGTGACCTTTGGTGACCTTTGGTGACCTTTGGTGTGACCTTTGGTGACCTTTGGTGACCTTTGTTGTGACCTTTGGTGACCTTTGGTGACCTTTGTTGTGACCTTTGTTGTGACCTTTGGTGACCTTTGGCGACCTTTGTTGACCTTTGGGGTGACCTTTGTTGACCTTTGGTGACCTTTGGTGACCTTTGGGGTGACCTTTGGTGACCTTTGGGGTGACCTTTGGTGACCTTTGGTGACCTTTGGGGTGACCTTTGGTAACCTTTGGTGTGACCTTTGGTGACCTTTGGTGACCTTTGGTGACCTTTGTTGTGACCTTTGGTGACCTTTGGTGACCTTTGTTCTGACCTTTGGTGACCTTTGGTGACCTTTGTTGACCTTTGGTGACCTTTGGTGACCTTTGGGGTGACCTTTGGTGACCTTTGGTGACCTTTGGTGACCTTTGGTGACCTTTGGTGACCTCTGGTGACCTTTGTTGTGACCTTTGGTGACCTTTGGTGACCTTTGTTGTGACCTTTGGTGACCTTTGTTGACCTTTGGTGACCTTTGGTGACCTTTGGGGTGAATTTTGGTGACCTTTGGGGTGACCTTTGGTGACCTTTGGTGACCTTTGGGGTGACCTTTGGTGACCTTTGGTGACCTTTGGTGACCTTTGGTGACCTTTGGTGACCTTTGGGGTGACCTTTGGTGACCTTTGGTGACCTTTGGTGTGACCTTTGGTGACCTTTGGTGACCTTTGGTGACCTTTGTTGTGACCTTTGGTGACCTTTGGTGACCTTTGTTGTGACCTTTGGTGACCTTTGTTGACCTTTGGAGACATTTGGTGACGTTTGGGGTGACCTTTGGTGACCTTTGGGGTGACCTTTGGTGACCTTTGGTGACCTTTGGTGACCTTTGGGGTGACCTTTGGTGACCTTTGGTGTGACCTTTGGTGACCTTTGGTGTGACCTTTGGTGACTTTTGGTGACCTTTGGTGACCTTTGTTGTGACCTTTGGTGACCTTTGTTGTCACCTTTGGTGACCTTTGGTGACCTTTGTTGACCTTTGGTGACCTTTGGTGACCTTTGGGGTGACCTTTGGTGACCTTTGGGGTGACCCTTGGTGACCTTTGGTGACCTTTGGCGACCTTTAGGGTGACCTTTGGTGACCTTTGGTGTGACCTTTGGTGACCTTTGGTGACCTTTGGTGACCTTTGGTGACCTTTGGGGTGACCTTTGGTGACTTTTGGTGTGACCTTTGGTGACCTTTGGTGACCTTTGGTGACCTTTGTTGTGACCTTTGGTGACCTTTGGTGACCTTTGTTGTGACCTTTGGTGACCTTTGTTGACCTTTGGAGACCTTTGGTGACCTTTGGTGACCTTTGGTGACCTTTGGGGTGACCTTTGGTGACCTTTGGTGACCTTTGTTGTGGCCTTTGTTGACCTTTGGTGACCTTTGGTGACCTTTGAGGTGACCTTTGGTGGCCTTTGGTGACCTTTGGTGACCTTTGGGGTGACCTTTGGTGACCTTTGGTGACCTTTGGTGTGACCTTTGGTAACCTTTGGTGACCTTTGGTGACCTTTGTTGTGACCTTTGTTGACCTTTGGTGACCTTTGGTGACCTTTGGGGTGACCTTTGGTGACCTTTGGGGTGACCTTTGGTGACCTTTGGTGACCTTTGGGGTGACCTTTGGTGACCTTTGGTGACCTTTGTTGTGACCTTTGGTGACCTTTGGTGACCTTTGTTGACCTTTGGTGACCTTTGGTGACCTTTGGGGTGACCTTTGGTGACCTTTGGGGTGACCTTTGGTGACCTTTGGTGGCCTTTGGTGACCTTTTGGATGACCTTTGGTGACCTTTGGTGACCTTTGGTGTGACCTTTGGTGACCTTTGGTGACCTTTGTTGTGACCTTTGGTGACCTTTGTTGTGACCTTTGGTGACCTTTGGTGACCTTTGGTGACCTTTGTTGACCTTTGGTGACCTTTGGTGACCTTTGGGGTGACCTTTGGTGACCTTTGGGGTGACCTTTAGTGACCTTTGGTGACCTTTGGTGACCTTTGGGATGATCTTTGGTGACCTTTGGTGACCTTTGGGGTGACCTTTGGTGACATTTGGTAACCTTTGGTGTGACCTTTGGTGACCTTTGGTGACCTTTGGTGACCTTAGTTGTGACCTTTGGTGACCTTTGGTGACCTTTGTTGTGACCTTTGGTGACCTTTGGTGACCTTTGTTGACATTTGGTGGCCTTTGGTGACCTTTGGGGTGACCTTTGGTGACCTTTGGGGTGACCTTTGGTGACCTTTGGTGACCTTTGGGGTGACCTTTGGTGACCTTTGGGGTGACCTTTGGTGACCTTTGGTGACCTTTGGTGACCTTTGGTGACCTTTGGTGACCTTTCGTGACCTTTCGTGACCTTTCGTGACCTTTGGTGACCTTTGGTGACCTTTGGGGTGACCTTTGGTGACTTTTGGGGTGACCTTTCGTGACCATTGGTGACCTTTGGTGACCTTTGGGGTGACCTTTGGTGACCTTTGGTGACCTTTGGTGTGACCTTTGGTGACCTTTGGTGACCTTTGGTGACCTTTGTTGTGACCTTTGGTGTCCTTTGGTGACCTTTGTTGTGACCTTTGGTGACCTTTGGTGACCTTTGTTGACCTTTGGGGTGACCTTTGGTGACCTTTGGGGTGACCTTTGGTGACCTTTGGTGACCTTTGGTGACCTTTGGGGTGACCTTTGGTGACCTTTGGGGTGACCTTTGGTGACCTTTGGTGACCTTTGTTGTGACCTTTGGTGACCTTTGGTGACCTTTGTTGACCTTTGGGGTGACCTTTGGTGACCTTTGGGGTGACCTCTGGTGACCTTTGGTGACCTTTGTTGACCTTTGGGGTGACCTTTGGTGACCTTTGTTGACCTTTGGGGTGACCTTTGGTGACCTTTGTTGTGACCTTTGGTGACCTTTGGTGACCTTTGTTGACCTTTGGGGTGACCTTTGGTGACCTTTGGGGTGACCTTTGGTGACCTTTGGTGACCTTTGGTGTGACCTTTGGTGACCTTTGGTGACCTTTGGTGTGACCTTTGGTGACCTTTGGTGACCTTTGGGGTGACCTTTGGTGACCTTTGGTGACCTTTGGTGTGACCTTTGGTGACCTTTGGTGACCTTTGGTGACCTTTGGTGTGACCTTTGTTGACCTTTGGTGACCTTTGGTGACCTTTGGTGTGACCTTTGGTGACCTTTGGTGACCTTTGTTGACCTTTGGGGTGACCTTTGGTGACCTTTGGGGTGACCTTTGGTGACCTTTGGTGACCTTTGGTGACCTTTGGGGTGACCTTTGGTGACCTTTGGGGTGACCTTTGGTGACCTTTGGTGACCTTTGTTGTGACCTTTGGTGACCTTTGGTGACCTTTGTTGACCTTTGGGGTGACCTTTGGTGACCTTTGGGGTGACCTCTGGTGACCTTTGGTGACCTTTGGTATGACCTTTGGTGACCTTTGGTGACCTTTGGTGACCTTTGGTGACCTTTGGGATGACCTTTGGTGACCTTTGGTGACCTTTGGTGTGACCTTTGTTGACCTTTGGTGACCTTTGGTGACCTTTGGTGTGACCTTTGGTGACCTTTGGTGACCTTTGGTGACCTTTGGTGACCTTTGGGGTGACCTTTGGTGACCTTTGGTGACCTTTGGTGTGACCTTTGGTGACCTTTGGTGACCTTTGTTGTGACCTTTGGTGACCTTTGGTTACCTTTGTTGATTTTTGGTGACCTTTGGTGACCTTTGGGGTGACCTTCGGTGACCTTTGGGGTGACCTTTGGTGACCTTTGGTGACCTTTGGGGTGACCTTTGGTGACCTTTGGTGACCTTTGGTGACCTTTGGTGACCTTTGGGGTGACCTTTGGTGACCTTTGGTGACCTTTGGTGTGACCTTTGGTGACCTTTGGTGACCTTTGGTGACCTTTGTTGTGACCTTTGGTGACCTTTGGTGACCTTTGTTGTGACCTTTGGTGACCTTTGTTGACCTTTGGAGACCTTTGGTGACCTTTGGGGTGACCTTTGGTGACCTTTGGGGTGACCTTTGGTAACCTTTGGTGACCTTTGGTGACCTTTGGGGTGACCTTTGGTGACCTTTGGGGTGACCTTTGGTGACCTTTGGTGACCTTTGGTGACCTTTGGTGACCTTTGTTGTGACCTTTGGTGACCTTTGGTGACCTTTGTTGACCTTTGGTGACCTTTGGTGACCTTTGGGGTGACCTTTGGTGACCTTTGGGGTGACCTTTGGTGACCTTTTGTGACCTTTGGTGACCTTTGGTGCCCTTTGGGGTGACCTTTGGTGTGACCTTTGGTGACCTTTGGTGACCTTTGTTGTGACCTTTGGTGACCTTTGGTGACCTTTGTTGTGACCTTTGGTGACCTTTGTTGACCTTTGGTGACCTTTGTTGTGACCTTTGGTGACCTTTGTTGTGACCTTTGGTGACCTTTGGTGTGACCTTTGGTGACCTTTGGTGACCTTTGTTGTGACCTTTGGTGACCTTTGGTGACCTTTGTTGACCTTTGGTGACCTTTGGTGACCTTTGGGGTGACCTTTGTTGTGACCTTTGGTGACCTTTGGTGACCTTTGGTGACCTTTGGGGTGACCTTTGGTGACCTTTGGGGTGACCTTTGGTGACCTGACCTTTGGTGACCTTTGGGGTGACCTTTGGTGACCTTTGGTGTGACCTTTGTTGACCTTTGGTGACCTTTGGTGATCCTTGGGGTGACCTTTGGTGACCTTTGGGGTGACCTTTGGTGACCTTTGGGGTGACCTTTGGTGACCTTTGGTGACCTTTGGTGTGACCTTTGTTGACCTTTGGTGTCCTTTGGTGACCTTTGTTGTGACCTTTGGTGACCTTTGTTGACCTTTGGGGTGACCTTTGCTGACCTTTGGGGTGACCTTTGGTGACCTTTGGTGACCTTTGGTGACCTTTGGGGTGACCTTTGGTGACCTTTGGGGTGACCTTTGGTGACCTTTGGTGACCTTTGTTGTGACCTTTGGTGACCTTTGGTGACCTTTGTTGACCTTTGGGGTGACCTTTGGTGACCTTTGGGGTGACCTCTGGTGACCTTTGGTGACCTTTGGTGTGACCTTTGGTGACCTTTGGTGACCTTTGGTGACCTTTGGTGACCTTTGGGGTGACCTTTGGTGACCTTTGGTGACCTTTGGTGTGACCTTTGTTGACCTTTGGTGACCTTTGGTGAGCTTTGGTGTGACCTTTGGTGACCTTTGGTGACCTTTGGTGACCTTTGGTGACCTTTGGGGTGACCTTTGGTGACCTTTGGTGTGACCTTTGGTGACCTTTGGTGACCTTTGGTGACCTTTGTTGTGACCTTTGGGGTGACCTTTGGTGACCTTTGGTGACCTTTGGTGTGACCTTTGGTGACCTTTGGTGACCTTTGTTGTGACCTTTGGTGACCTTTGGTTACCTTTGTTGACCTTTGGTGACCTTTGGTGACCTTTGGGGTGACCTTTGGTGACCTTTGGGGTGACCTTTGGTGACCTTTGGTGACCTTTGGTGACCTTTGGGGTGACCTTTGGTGACCTTTGGTGACCTTTGGTGACCTTTGGTGACCTTTGGGGTGACCTTTGGTGACCTTTGGTGACCTTTGGTGTGACCTTTGGTGACCTTTGGTGACCTTTGGTGACCTTTGTTGTGACCTTTGGTGACCTTTGGTGACCTTTGTTGTGACCTTTGGTGACCTTTGTTGACCTTTGGAGACCTTTGGTGACCTTTGGGGTGACCTTTGGTGACCTTTGGGGTGACCTTTGGTAACCTTTGGTGACCTTTGGTGACCTTTGGGGTGACCTTTGGTGACCTTTGGGGTGACCTTTGGTGACCTTTGGTGACCTTTGGTGACCTTTGGTGACCTTTGTTGTGACCTTTGGTGACCTTTGGTGACCTTTGTTGACCTTTGGTGACCTTTGGTGACCTTTGGGGTGACCTTTGGTGACCTTTGGGGTGACCTTTGGTGACCTTTGGTGACCTTTGGTGACCTTTGGTGCCCTTTGGGGTGACCTTTGGTGTGACCTTTGGTGACCTTTGGTGACCTTTGTTGTGACCTTTGGTGACCTTTGGTGACCTTTGTTGTGACCTTTGGTGACCTTTGTTGACCTTTGGTGACCTTTGTTGTGACCTTTGGTGACCTTTGTTGTGACCTTTGGTGACCTTTGGTGTGACCTTTGGTGACCTTTGGGGTGACCTTTGGTGACCTGACCTTTGGTGACCTTTGGGGTGACCTTTGGTGACCTTTGGTGTGACCTTTGTTGACCTTTGTTGTGACCTTTGGTGACCTTTGTTGACCTTTGGTGACCTTTGTTGTGACCTTTGGTGACCTTTGGGGTGACCTTTGGTGACCTTTGGGGTGACCTTTGGTGACCTTTGGGGTGACCTTTGGTGACCTGACCTTTGGTGACCTTTGGGGTGACCTTTGGTGACCTTTGGGGTGACCTTTGGTGACCTGACCTTTGGTGACCTTTGGGGTGACCTTTGGTGACCTTTGGTGACCTTTGGTGACCTTTGTTGTGACCTTTGGTGACCTTTGTTGACCTTTGGTGACCTTTGTTGTGACCTTTGTTGACCTTTGGTGTCCTTTGGTGACCTTTGTTGTGACCTTTGGTGACCTTTGGGGTGACCTTTGGTGACCTTTGGTGACCTTTGGTGTGACCTTTGTTGACCTTTGGTGTCCTTTGGTGACCTTTGTTGTGACCTTTGGTGACCTTTGGTGACCTTTGTTGACCTTTGGGGTGACCTTTGCTGACCTTTGGGGTGACCTTTGCTGACCTTTGGTGACCTTTGGTGACCTTTGGTGACCTTTGGGGTGACCTTTGGTGACCTTTGGGGTGACCTTTGGTGACCTTTGGGGTGACCTTTGGTGACCTTTGGTGTGACCTTTGTTGACCTTTGGTGTCCTTTGGTGACCTTTGTTGTGACCTTTGGTGACCTTTGGTGACCTTTGTTGACCTTTGGGGTGACCTTTGCTGACCTTTGGGGTGACCTTTGGTGACCTTTGGTGACCTTTGGTGACCTTTGGGGTGACCTTTGGTGACCTTTGGGGTGACCTTTGGTGACCTTTGGTGACCATTGTTGTGACCTTTGGTGACCTTTGGTGACCTTTGTTGACCTTTGGGGTGACCTTTGGTGACCTTTGGGGTGACCTTTGGTGACCTTTGGGGTGACCTTTGGTGACCTTTGGTGACCTTTGTTGTGACCTTTGGTGACCTTTGGTGACCTTTGTTGACCTTTGGTGTGACCTTTGGTGACCTTTGGTGACCTTTGGTGACCTTTGGTGACCTTTGGGGTGACCTTTGGTGTGACCTTTGTTGACCTTTGGTGACCTTTGGTGAGCTTTGGTGTGACCTTTGGTGACCTTTGGTGACCTTTGGTGACCTTTGGTGACCTTTGGGGTGACCTTTGGTGACCTTTGGTGACCTTTGGTGTGACCTTTGGTGACCTTTGGTGACCTTTGTTGTGACCTTTGGTGACCTTTGGTGACCTTTGGGGTGACCTTTGGTGACCTTTGGGGTGACCTTTGGTGACCTTTGGTGACCTTTGGGGTGACCTTTGGTGACCTTTGGTGACCTTTGGTGTGACCTTTGGTGACCTTTGGTGACCTTTGGTGACGTTTGTTGTGACATTTGGTGACCTTTGGTGACCTTTGTTGTTACCTTTGGTGACCTTTGGTGACCTTTGTTGACCTTTGGTGACCTTTGGTGACCTTTGGGGTGACCTTTGGTGACCTTTGGGCTGACCTTTGGTGACCTATGGTGACCTTTGGTGACCTTTGGGGTGACCTTCGGTGACCTTTGGGGTGACCTTTGGTGACTTTTGGTGACCTTTGGTGACCTTTGGTGACCTTTGTTGTGACCTTTGGTGACCTTTGGTGACCTTTGTTGTGACCTTTGGTGACCTTTGTTGACCTTTGGTGACCTTTGGTGACCTTTGGTGACCTTTGGGGTGACCTTCGGTGACCTTTGGGGTGACCTTTGGTGACTTTTGGTGACCTTTGGTGACCTTTGGTGACCTTTGGTGACCTTTGGTGACCTTTGGTGACCTTTGTTGTGATCTTTGGTGACCTTTGGTGACCTTTGTTGTGACCTTTGGTGACCTTTGTTGACCTTTGGGGTGACCTTTGGTGACCTTTGGGGTGACCTTTGGTGACCTTTGGTGACCTTTGGTGACCTTTGGGGTGACCTTTGGTGACCTTTGGTGACCTTTGGTGTGACCTTTGGTGACCTTTGGTGACCTTTGTTGTGACCTTTGGTGACCTTTGGTGACCTTTGTTGTGACCTTTGTTGTGACCTTTGGTGACCTTTGGTGACCTTTGTTGACCTTTGGTGACCTTTGGTGACCTTTGGGGTGACCTTTGGTGACCTTTGGGGTGACCTTTGTTGACCTTTGGTGACCTTTGGTGACCTTTGGGGTGACCTTTGGTGACCTTTGGGGTGACCTTTGGTGACCTTTGGTGACCTTTGGGGTGACCTTTGGTAACCTTTGGTGTGACCTTTGGTGACCTTTGGTGACCTTTGGTGACCTTTGTTGTGACCTTTGGTGACCTTTGGTGCCCTTTGTTCTGACCTTTGGTGACCTTTGGTGACCTTTGTTGACCTTTGGTGACCTTTGGTGACCTTTGGGGTGACCTTTGGTGACCTTTGGTGACCTCTGGTGACCTTTGTTGTGACCTTTGGTGACCTTTGGTGACCTTTGTTGTGACCTTTGGTGACCTTTGTTGACCTTTGGTGACCTTTGGTGACCTTTGGGGTGACCTTTGGTGACCTTTGGTGACCTTTGGTGACCTTTGGTGACCTTTGGTGACCTTTGTTGTGACCTTTGGTGACCTTTGTTGACCTTTGGTGACCTTTGGTGACCTTTGGTGTGACCTTTGGTGACCTTTGGTGACCTTTGGTGACCTTTGGGGTGACCTTTGGTGACCTTTGGTGTGACCTTTGGTGACCTTTGGTGACCTTTGTTGTGACCTTTGGTGACCTTTGGTGACCTTTGTTGACCTTTGGTGACCTTTGGTGACCTTTGGGGTGACCTTTGGTGACCTTTGTTGACCTTTGGGGTGACCTTTGGTGACCTTTGGGGTGACCTTTGGTGACCTTTGGTGACCTTTGGTGACCTTTGGGATGACCTTTGGTGACCTTTGGTGACCTTTGGTGTGACCTTTGTTGACCTTTGGTGACCTTTGGTGACCTTTGGTGTGACCTTTGGTGACCTTTGGTGACCTTTGGTGACCTTTGGGGTGACCTTTGGTGACCTTTGGTGACCTTTGGTGTGACCTTTGGTGACCTTTGGTGACCTTTGGTGACCTTTGGTGTGACCTTTGTTGACCTTTGGTGACCTTTGGTGACCTTTGGTGTGACCTTTGGTGACCTTTGGTGACCTTTGTTGACCTTTGGGGTGACCTTTGGTGACCTTTGGGGTGACCTTTGGTGACCTTTGGTGACCTTTGGGGTGACCTTTGGTGACCATTGGGGTGACCTTTGGTGACCTTTGGTGACCTTTGTTGTGACCTTTGGTGACCTTTGGTGACCTTTGTTGACCTTTGGGGTGACCTTTGGTGACCTTTGGGGTGACCTCTGGTGACCTTTGGTGACCTTTGGTGTGACCTTTGGTGACCTTTGGTGACCTTTGGTGACCTTTGGTGACCTTTGGGATGACCTTTGGTGACCTTTGGTGACCTTTGGTGTGACCTTTGTTGACCTTTGGTGACCTTTGGTGACCTTTGGTGTGACCTTTGGTGACCTTTGGTGACCTTTGGTGACCTTTGGTGACCTTTGGGGTTACCTTTGGTGACCTTTGGTGACCTTTGGTGTGACCTTTGGTGACCTTTGGTGACCTTTGTTGTGACCTTTGGTGACCTTTGGTTACCTTTGTTGATTTTTGGTGACCTTTGGTGACCTTTGGGGTGACCTTTGGTGACCTTTGGGGTGACCTTTGGTGACCTTTGGTGACCTTTGGTGACCTTTGGGGTGACCTTTGGTGACCTTTGGTGACCTTTGGTGACCTTTGGTGACCTTTGGGGTGACCTTTGGTGACCTTTGGTGACCTTTGGTGTGACCTTTGGTGACCTTTGGTGACCTTTGGTGACCTTTGTTGTGACCTTTGGTGACCTTTGGTGACCTTTGTTGTGACCTTTGGTGACCTTTGTTGACCTTTGGAGACCTTTGGTGACCTTTGGGGTGACCTTTGGTGACCTTTGGGGTGACCTTTGGTAACCTTTGGTGACCTTTGGTGACCTTTGGGGTGACCTTTGGTGACCTTTGGGGTGACCTTTGGTGACCTTTGGTGACCTTTGGTGACCTTTGGTGACCTTTGTTGTGACCTTTGGTGACCTTTGGTGACCTTTGTTGACCTTTGGTGACCTTTGGTGACCTTTGGGGTGACCTTTGGTGACCTTTGGGGTGACCTTTGGTGACCTTTGGTGACCTTTGGTGACCTTTGGTGCCCTTTGGGGTGACCTTTGGTGTGACCTTTGGTGACCTTTGGTGACCTTTGTTGTGACCTTTGGTGACCTTTGGTGACCTTTGTTGTGACCTTTGGTGACCTTTGTTGACCTTTGGTGACCTTTGTTGTGACCTTTGGTGACCTTTGTTGTGACCTTTGGTGACCTTTGGTGTGACCTTTGGTGACCTTTGGTGACCTTTGTTGTGACCTTTGGTGACCTTTGGTGACCTTTTTTGTGACCTTTGGTGACCTTTGGTGACCTTTGTTGACCTTTGGTGACCTTTGGTGACCTTTGGGGTGACCTTTGTTGTGACCTTTGGTGACCTTTGGTGACCTTTGGTGACCTTTGGGGTGACCTTTGGTGACCTTTGGGGTGACCTTTGGTGACCTGACCTTTGGTGACCTTTGGGGTGACCTTTGGTGACCTTTGGTGTGACCTTTGTTGACCTTTGGTGACCTTTGGTGATCCTTGGGGTGACCTTTGGTGACCTTTGGGGTGACCTTTGGTGACCTTTGGGGTGACCTTTGGTGACCTTTGGTGACCTTTGGTGTGACCTTTGTTGACCTTTGGTGTCCTTTGGTGACCTTTGTTGTGACCTTTGGTGACCTTTGTTGACCTTTGGGGTGACCTTTGCTGACCTTTGGGGTGACCTTTGGTGACCTTTGGTGACCTTTGGTGACCTTTGGGGTGACCTTTGGTGACCTTTGGGGTGACCTTTGGTGACCTTTGTTGTGACCTTTGGTGACCTTTGGTGACCTTTGTTGACCTTTGGGGTGACCTTTGGTGACCTTTGGGGTGACCTCTGGTGACCTTTGGTGACCTTTGGTGTGACCTTTGGTGACCTTTGGTGACCTTTGGTGACCTTTGGTGACCTTTGGGGTGACCTTTGGTGACCTTTGGTGACCTTTGGTGTGACCTTTGTTGACCTTTGGTGACCTTTGGTGAGCTTTGGTGTGACCTTTGGTGACCTTTGGTGACCTTTGGTGACCTTTGGTGACCTTTGGGGTGACCTTTGGTGACCTTTGGTGTGACCTTTGGTGACCTTTGGTGACCTTTGGTGACCTTTGTTGTGACCTTTGGGATGACCTTTGGTGACCTTTGGTGACCTTTGGTGTGACCTTTGGTGACCTTTGGTGACCTTTGTTGTGACCTTTGGTGACCTTTGGTTAATTTTGTTGACCTTTGGTGACCTTTGGTGACCTTTGGGGTGACCTTTGGTGACCTTTGGGGTGACCTTTGGTGACCTTTGGTGACCTTTGGTGACCTTTGGGGTGACCTTTGGTGACCTTTGGTGACCTTTGGTGACCTTTGGTGACCTTTGGGGTGACCTTTGGTGACCTTTGGTGACCTTTGGTGTGACCTTTGGTGACCTTTGGTGACCTTTGGTGACCTTTGTTGTGACCTTTGGTGACCTTTGGTGACCTTTGTTGTGACCTTTGGTGACCTTTGTTGACCTTTGGAGACCTTTGGTGACCTTTGGGGTGACCTTTGGTGACCTTTGGGGTGACCTTTGGTAACCTTTGGTGACCTTTGGTGACCTTTGGGGTGACCTTTGGTGACCTTTGGGGTGACCTTTGGTGACCTTTGGTGACCTTTGGTGACCTTTGGTGACCTTTGTTGTGACCTTTGGTGACCTTTGGTGACCTTTGTTGACCTTTGGTGACCTTTGGTGACCTTTGGGGTGACCTTTGGTGACCTTTGGGGTGACCTTTGGTGACCTTTGGTGACCTTTGGTGACCTTTGGTGCCCTTTGGGGTGACCTTTGGTGTGACCTTTGGTGACCTTTGGTGACCTTTGTTGTGACCTTTGGTGACCTTTGGTGACCTTTGTTGTGACCTTTGGTGACCTTTGTTGACCTTTGGTGACCTTTGTTGTGACCTTTGGTGACCTTTGTTGTGACCTTTGGTGACCTTTGGTGTGACCTTTGGTGACCTTTGGTGACCTTTGTTGTGACCTTTGGTGACCTTTGGTGACCTTTTTTGTGACCTTTGGTGACCTTTGGTGACCTTTGTTGACCTTTGGTGACCTTTGGTGACCTTTGGGGTGACCTTTGTTGTGACCTTTGGTGACCTTTGGTGACCTTTGGGGTGACCTTTGGTGACCTTTGGGGTGACCTTTGGTGACCTTTGGGGTGACCTTTGGTGACCTGACCTTTGGTGACCTTTGGGGTGACCTTTGGTGACCTTTGGTGTGACCTTTGTTGACCTTTGGTGACCTTTGGTGATCCTTGGGGTGACCTTTGGTGACCTTTGGGGTGACCTTTGGTGACCTTTGGGGTGACCTTTGGTGACCTTTGGTGACCTTTGGTGTGACCTTTGTTGACCTTTGGTGTCCTTTGGTGACCTTTGTTGTGACCTTTGGTGACCTTTGGTGACCTTTGTTGACCTTTGGGGTGACCTTTGCTGACCTTTGGGGTGACCTTTGGTGACCTTTGGTGACCTTTGGTGACCTTTGGGGTGACCTTTGGTGACCTTTGGGGTGACCTTTGGTGACCTTTGGTGACCTATGTTGTGACCTTTGGTGACCTTTGTTGACCTTTGGGGTGACCTCTGGTGACCTTTGGTGACCTTTGGTGTGACCTTTGGTGACCTTTGGTGACCTTTGGTGACCTTTGGTGACCTTTGGGGTGACCTTTGGTGACCTTTGGTGACCTATGGCGACAATATTTTCTGGAGCTAGGCATCCCATTATGGTTTTCCTAGATAAATCCAATGTAGGGTCCACATTGCTTTAGAATATTGGAAATATATATGAAATTTAATGGCGACAATATTTTCTGGAGCTAGGCATCCCATTATGGTCTTTCTAAGATAAATCCAATGTAGGGCCCACATTGCTTTATAATATTGGAAATATATATGAAATTTATATGGCGACAATATTTTCTGGAGCTAGGCATCCCATTATGGTCTTCCTAAGATAAATCCAATGTAGGGCCCACATTGCTTTATAATATTGGAAATATATATGAAATTTATATGGCGACAATATTTTCTGGACCTAGGCATCCCATTATGGTTTTCCTAGATAAATCCAATGTAGGGCCCACATTGCTTTATAATATTGGAAATATATATGAAATTTATATGGCGACAATATTTTCTGGAGCTAGGCATCCCATTATGGTCTTTCTAAGATAAATCCAATGTAGGGCCCACATTGCTTTAGAATATTGGAAATATATATGAAATTTATATGGCGACAATATTTTCTGGAGCTAGGCATCCCATTATGGTCTTCCTAAGATAAATCCAATGTAGGGCCCACATTGCTTTATAATATTGGAAATATATATGAAATTTATATGGCGACAATATTTTCTGGAGCTAGGCATCCCATTATGGTTTTCCTAGATAAATCCAATGTAGGGCCCACATTGCTTTATAATATTGGAAATATATATGAAATTTATATGACGACAATATTTTCTGGAGCTAGGCATCCCATTATGGTCTTTCTAAGATAAATCCAATGTAGGGCCCACATTGCTTTAGAATATTGGAAATATATATGAAATTTATATGGCGACAATATTTTCTGGAGCTAGGCATCCCATTATGGTCTTCCTAAGATAAATCCAATGTAGGGCCCACATTGCTTTATAATATTGGAAATATATATGAAATTTATATGGCGACAATATTTTCTGGAGCTAGGCATCCCATTATGGTTTTCCTAGATAAATCCAATGTAGGGTCCACATTGCTTTAGAATATTGGAAATATATATGAAATTTATATGGCGACAATATTTTCTGGAGCTAGGCATCCCATTATGGTCTTTCTAAGATAAATCCAATGTAGGGCCCACATTGCTTTATAATATTGGAAATATATATGAAATTTATATGGCGACAATATTTGCTGGGAGCTAGGCATCCCATTATGGTTTTCCTAGATAAATCCAATATAGGGTCCCACATTGCTTTAGAATATTGGAAATATATATGAAATTTATATGGCGACAATATTTTCTGGAGCTAGGCATCCCATTATGGTTTTCCTAGATAAATCCAATGTAGGGTCCACATTGCTTTAGAATATTGGAAATATATATGAAATTTATATGGCGACAATATTTTCTGGAGCTAGGCATCCCATTATGGTCTTCCTAAAATAAATCCAATGTAGGGCCCACATTGCTTTATAATATTGGAAATATATATGAAATTTTATATGGCGACAATATTTTCTGGAGCTAGGCATCCCATTATGGTCTTCCTAGATAAATCCAATGTAGGGTCCACATTGCTTTAGAATATTGGAAATATATATGTAATTTATATGGCGACAATATTTCTGGAGCTAGGCATCCCATTATGGTCTTCCTAAGATAAAATCCAATGTAGGGCCCACATTGCTTTATAATATTGGAAATATATATGAAATTTATATGGCGACAATATTTTCTGGAGCTAGGCATCCCATTATGGTCTTCCTAAGATAAATCCAATGTAGGGCCCACATTGCTTTATAATATTGGAAATATATATGAAATTTATATGGCGACAATATTTTCTGGAGCTAGGCATCCCATTATGGTCTTCCTAAGATAAATCCAATGTAGGGCCCACATTGCTTTATAATATTGGAAATATATATGAAATTTATATGGCGACAATATTTTCTGGAGCTAGGCATCCCATTATGGTCTTCCTAGATAAATCCAATGTAGGGTCCACATTGCTTTAGAATATTGGAAATATATATGAAATTTATATGGCGACAATATTTTCTGGAGCTAGGCATCCCATTATGGTCTTCCTAAGATAAATCCAATGTAGGGCCCACATTGCTTTATAATATTGGAAATATATATGGACTTTATATGGCGACAATATTTTCTGGAGCTAGGCATCCCATTATGGTCTTCCTAAGATAAATCCAATGTAGGGCCCACATTGCTTTATAATTTTGGAAATATATATGAAATTTATATGGCGACAATATTTGCTGGAGCTAGGCATCCCATTATGGTTTTCCTAGATAAATCCAATGTAGGGTCCACATTGCTTTAGAATATTGGAAATATATATGAAATTTATATGGCGACAATATTTTCTGGAGCTAGGCATCCCATTATATGGTTTTCCTAGATAAATCCAATGTAGGGTCTACATTGCTTTAGAATATTGGAAATATATATGAAATTTATATGGCGACAATATTTTCTGGAGCTAGGCATCCCATTATGGTCTTCCTAAGATAAATCCAATGTAGGGCCCACATTGCTTTATAATATTGGAAATATATATGAAATTTATACGGCGACAATATTTTTTGGAGCTAGGCATCCCATTATGGTCTTCCTAAGATAAATCCAATGTAGGGCCCACATTGCTTTATAATATTGGAAATATATATGAAATTTATATAGCGACAATATTTGCTGGAGCTAGGCATCCCATTATGGTCTTCCGAGATGAATCCAATGTAGGCCCCACATTGATTCGCAATATTGGAAAATAATAGGCTAACAATATTGTATCCAGATCGGTTTTACGTGGCCAATATTGGCCAAGATTCCAACATTGGACACAGATTGGAACAATATGGTTCCAAGATTTTGTGCTGCTAGGGCTAATACAAATTCAGCATTCAATTGCTAGGACAGGCATAGAAATATTTCTTTGGCAATACTAGTACACGTAAGATACACCAGAAGTACACAAAAAAGTTTTAGTTTCCGTGCGGCCATTTGCAAGTACATAATCTGAAAAATACACACTCGATGAAAATCACGGGGTGCTATTTCGGCAGCCTGCTTCAGTGTACCGGTCATATTGTCACTGATGGGTGCCATGAATACAGATAAAATATAATAAAATGCAATGAAAAGTCCGCTGAAGTCGCAAATTCAGCATCCAATTGCTAGGAGAGGCATAAAAGTATTTCATTCGCAATACAATTACACGCAAAACACCCTAGCAGTGCACATAAATGGTTTTGTTTACGTATGGCCGTTTGCAAGTACCTAATCTGATAAATACACACTCGATAAAAATCACAGGGTGCTATTTCGGCAGCCAGCTGTAGTATATCGTTCATATTTTCACTGATGGGTGCCATGAATGCGGATAAAATATCATAAAATGCAATGAAAATTCCACTGAAGTCGTAAATGCACTTATTAGACGCTATATTAATGCAAATTCAGCATCCCATTGCTAGGAGAAGCATAGAAAGATTTCTTTTGCAATACTAGTACACGCAAAACACACCAGAAGTGCACATAAAAGTTTTTGATTCCAAGTGGCCATTTGCAAGAACATAATCTGAAAAATACACACTCCATAAAAATCCCAGAATGCTACTTCGGCAGCCAGCTGTAGTATATCGTTCATATTGTCACTGATGGTTGCCACGAATACGGATAAAATATAATAAAATACAATGACAAGTGAACTGCAGTCGCAAATGCATCTTTTAAACGCTATCCTAATGCAAATTTAGCATCCAATTGGTAAGAGAGGATAGAAATATTTCTTTTGCAATACTAGTACCCGTAAAACACACCAGAAGTGCACATAAAAATTGTTGTTTCCGTGTGGCCATTTGCAAGTACATAATCTGAAAAATACACATTCGATAAAAATCCCAGAGTGCTATTTCGGCAGCCAGCTGTAGTATATCGTTCATATTGTCACTGATGGGTGCCATGTCTACCAATAAAATATAATAAAATGCAATGAAAATTCCACTGCAGTCGCAAATGCATTTATTAAACGCTATCTTAATGCAAATTCAGCATCCAATTGCTAGGAGAGGCATAGAAATATTTCTTTTGCAATACTAGTACACGCAAAACACACCAGAATTACACATAAAAGTTGTTGTTTCCGTGTGGCCATTTGCAAGTACATAATCTAAAAAATACACACGCGATAAAAATCCCAGAGCCCTATTTCGGCAGCCAGCTGTAGTATATCTTTCATATTGTCTCTGATGGGCGCCATTAATACGAATAAAATATAATAAAATGCATTTATTAAACGCTGAAATCGCAAATGCATTTATTAAACGTTATCTTAATGCAAATTCAGCATCCAATTGCTAGGAGCGGCATAGAAATATTTCTTTTGCAATACTAGTACACGCAAACCACACCATAAATGTACATTAAAGTTTTTGTTTCCGTGTGGCCATTTGCAAGTACATAATCTGAAAAATGCACACTCAATAAAATTTCCAGAGTGCTATTTCGGCAGTCAGCTGTAGTATATTGTTCGTATTGCCACTGATGGGTGCCATGAATACGGATAAAAGTTAAAGCTGTTAATGTAACTAATACGTCTATATCTTTTGAAATTACGACTATGTTTTCATGTGATGCATTACATGTTATATTTAAATGTATTTAATCTATTTAAATGTGTGTTAATTTAACAATTTTAGAATTTTATTTGTATATAATGTATATTAAATAATAATAATAATAGTAATAATTAACCTTTTAATGCTATATTTATAATCAGTGTGTCCAAAACCCCTAGATACGTATGAGGCACCGAGCGAAATTCTAAATGAAGCTATTTTGCCACCTTAAAGACGTAATTTTCCATTTTTGGTAAATTTTAACAGAACATTTGTGATCAGCCACCATAAAAAACGTTATATAAGAAATAAAATCGAATAAAAAAATTACGCTTTTCCGCCATTTTGGATCTGCCATTTTTGGTTTTAGTTTTAATGTCAAATTCGTAATCAGCGACCCCAAAAACCCCCAGACATCTAATAAAAATTTAAAAAAATCAATAAAAAATTAGACTTTGACGTCATTTTGTAGACGCCATTTTTGTTTTAGACTAATTTTTACGCCAGATTCGTAATCTGCCTTATTGTATCAAATGTCAAGAAAATTGTTGAAATAAATGAGTTACAATTTTTTTAAATTAAAAATTTATTAAAAAACACTTATTTGTTAACAATTGAAAAAATAAAAAACACACCTTCTCACCTATGGGGAACTTTTCTATAAACTTTTTCCGAAATAAAAAAAATATATCAAAATCGGTTTTGAGTCAACGAAGTTAGAACTTTTTTTCTTTGGTAAATGCGATTGTCGCAAGTTTAAGCTTGTTAGATCCAGAAATAATATCAAAGGGTGAACATTAAACGATTATGCCGTTAGCTGTATATTTTTCAAATATAACAAAAGCTTCTGATATTCAACAACTAGACAAAGAGTATCGTATACTCCGCAATTCAAACGTCGTTTACAATAAAGACGTGTCACATTCTTCGGAAAATGTAGATATAACTTTTCACAACTAAACTTGATGAATACGAAAATAAGTTGTCTACGAATAGTATTGTAGGACTTTTACACAGCAAAAATTATTTAGAAACCAATGCTTGTTATGATGTGAATGTTTGTTTGTTTGTTTGTTTGTTAATGGACAAGGTCTAGGCATGTAGAGTACCAGGTACCTTAGACACCGACTAAACAATTGTTAAGCCGCCATAATTCTAGCAACAAGAAGTCGAAATTGTTTTTCGATTCTGATGTAGATTGAGATTGATTGGTTTTTATTTTATTTTATTCATATACCTGTCTAATATTATTGTCATTGTAGAAGAGAATGTTAAAAATCTACTTTTTTTACAATATATAAATAGGTACGAATTTTTGTATCTTTTGTTTTATATATGTTTTGTTGGGCGCATTATTCTACCGTTTCTAAGTTCAAATCTCCCGCTTTTGTAATGATGATTCTGCTTTCAGTGAACGTTTGGCAACACCGCTTCCAAGGTTACATGTTACGCCAGCTGCCTATTAGTGTTCGCAATGTTCGCATTTCACTCATTCACTGTTTACTAAGGTTAGTTCACGTTCAGTTCGTTCAGTTTAATTCTTCGTTTGGGTTTCTGGTGCAGTTTGCTTCTATTGTTCTGTGGTTTGCTTGTACTACCAATAAGGATAAATCGTGAATATTTAGCATCAGTTTAAGGTAATTATTATAATTAATTTTTATTACGGTTGCTATCAAAGTACACGTTTTTAACCCATAAATATATGTTTTAACCATATGATGAATGCATCAGTGCAAGGTTAGTGAAAATTTAGTGTTTTGCACAAATATTAAGATAAGCATTTAAAACAGGGCACCTTTGCCCACCAGATTCAGTACAGTTAGGTTATTTGAACCAAAGCTTTTAGAGCAGTGGCGTAGGTATTAAACCATGCTTGCCGCCAGAAGCCCTATAACCTCTGCGCCCATATAATATTACCTAGCACTTTTAGACAAATCCAGAAATTATTTACTGCAATCATTTTTGGTAACAATTTCCAATAGATAAACGCCTGGAAATTAATACTCTATGACAAAGATAACATTTTGTGCCAGATGCCCGGGCTTCTTAGGGTACTGGTGTAAAACGTCACTGTTCTAGAGCTAGTAACGCAGGAGGGATGTTTCACCCGCGAAGTATTCTAAAGTGTGGACTTCATTATGATTTTGAGGTAGTACTACTA
The DNA here is from genome assembly GCA_940337035.1 of Agriotes lineatus. NCBI lineage: Eukaryota > Metazoa > Arthropoda > Insecta > Coleoptera > Elateridae > Agriotes > Agriotes lineatus. Next base: position 32,498 of record CALNHX010007379.1, read on the forward strand.
CTTTAAAAATCACGGACAAACGAAAATTGGAGATTCCGTTTTTAAAGATTTGCAAAAAACTAGAACGTGTATTAAATTGAGGGTTACTGCACTTAATTGGTATACTTTTCTTACTCATATAAAAATGTGGTCAGTTTGGTTTTGTGTGTACTTAAGCTTACTTATTTTTTTTTAATAATGCACATTACATGTTTCTTTTCACAATGTGAATCATATTTTTACGATAAAAATACTTTTCCTCTATGAAGTTTATATTTTAAAATGTAAAATGATACACATTATCCACAGACACACTATATATTGCACACTTTATTTTATTTACACTTGCATACAGAATTTTCTTATATTTTATTTTGCTCTAAATTAAGTAAATAGCCACTTATTCAATTCTTACTGGTATTATGAAACAAATAAAAGGGAAGATTTACAGTTCATGCTAATCAAATCCTTTTGGTGTGTTTTATTAAGATGAGTAATATAAAAATAAAATTTGAAACAAATGGCAATAAAAAAAACAAATATACCTACTAATTTTTCCTTTAAAGAACTGCCTTTAGAATTTAAAACTATCAGTGAAATGTTGAACAAAAAAGAGAAATAACATAGTAGAACATACTAAGTTTCGAGGAAATAGCAGCTATACAATTTTAAAAATAGACACTTTAAAATGTTTTATTTTTCCCAAAAATATATGGTGGCTAATGTTTGGCCGTTTTCAGTTTATTCAATTTAAAAAAAAACAAAATCAAACTTATCACATTAAGATTAAAAATTGGTTCGTACATCTAAAAAATGTTTATGGTATTTTTAATCGTAAACACCTTTTTACAAAACATTGTTTCCATAGATAAAACATTTCTTTACAGTCAAGATCGGTAAACATTTACCTCCGGCTCTGATGTTTTTGTAAAAAAAGGGTGTTTACGATTCAAAATACAACAAAACATTGTAGAATACTCGACTGTTACTAGAGCTTGACTGGCTCGCATGGATAACATGCTTGCTTCGCTTGCTCGTTAACTACTGTGTTCGCCTGTAAAGTTCCAAGTAACGGTCTTGTAATGTAAACTACTATTACATGTCAGTAAAATAATCATGTGAATGGTTTTTTCTCAATGTGTATCGCGAAAAACATTGTTTTTAAATTAAAGATTTTTTTATTGGTTATACCGGGTGTCCACTTTCAAACTGGAACATAGGGATTTAGCATTGTATTTAACAGTTTCATGAATTCCTGCTCGCAAATTCAACCTACAGAAAATGTTTTGGTATCAATGGAAAGAGAAAATTCTAGCGCATCTAATGGTATCAAAAATGTAATTATTTTTGTCAATTTTCATTGAATAATATTAATAAAAGGTTTCATGTTTTTTTAAATATGAGTTGCCTTGACTTGAAAACAGTTGACAGCTATACTCAAATAATTTGTTATTTGGTGACATTCACGCCCGTATTCATAGTCGTTCGCCAGCGGATCGCCGGCGACTCGCCAGAGATTCGTTATGAATAGTATGTTGGCGGCACTGTACGTCTATGTCAAATTCGAGGTTAGCAGGTTAGATTTTGTGTCAGTTTCTGTCAAAACTGACTGAAAACCTAACCTGATCACCTCGAATTTGACATAGACGTACAGTGCCGCCAACATACTATTCATAACGAAACTCCGGCGAGTCGCCGGCGATCCGCTGGCGAACGACTATGAATACGGGTGTTCAGAGTTAGAGCAGTAGTTTTTACTTTATAAAATCAACGATTACTCGAACGAAGAGGGAGTTTTTATGAAAATAACTTGATTAGCATTATTGCTATACATAAACAATTTCGCAATTAATAAACAATAATTCTTATGTCCTATGGTTATGGTACTCTATTACAGTAAGGTTAGTTTGCGGAGAGTAAGAGATTTGTTTCAATGCAAATTTCCAACAATTTCAAACGGTCCGATAATTTTGTAATATATCCCAGCTCAAATATTAATTTTTTGAGGGTATTGAGCTTTGTACACCGAGTAATTCTTGGTTTTTCTTGAGCCCAATATCTATTATTTTGCACATTGGGTTCGTTGTTTAAAGTGAATTGATGACAAAAAACGACGATCTTGATTGGCACGTTCTTGCATTCCTTCATAATAGTAATTTGTAGGACTAGTTTTGAAAGTCATACTTTTTTTCATGAATTTGCAGTTTGATAATGATGGAGAAGCTAGTGTTAGGGGATTACAATCGACCCAATGTTTTTTGGTGTATAATGGACTATGCATGTGCGCCTATCTTTTAACGATTCAGCGACATTGCGGGAGAGACCATGTGCAAAAACATTATCAGATACTCTTAGCTTTTTGAACTTGTTTCAACGTAATTCTATAGTAAACCAGAACAATGTATTATTAGATTTGATATTCTCCAATTCTCACACACAAATTACATTCCACCGTAGAATCTATTGTAGCAATCGATGCTCATCATCCTCCACTGTGTGTGGTATATAACATCTTTGCTGATAATGTAAACGACCAGTCTGAAAATTGGTACTACGATTACAAATCTGCAGATTGTGAAGAAATCTCGAACTTCTTGTGCAAACAATATTCGTAACTATTAATTGATTCTACGCTACCGTGCCGGGATTTGACCACAATCTTATATCACTACGTTTACATATGCATTGATCAATTTGTACAAAAAAAGAGAAAGTGGCAATCGACATTTCCATCTTGGCATAGCAAAGAACTCAAAGGTCTAATTGTTCGAAAGAAAGAGGCACATTCGGCTTTCAAAAAATTTGGGTGGCCGTTGTATAGTGATGTAGGTGGCGAATATTTCCAAGCGAATATTTCCGAAATTTTCGCCTAAGAAAAACGAATATTCGGAAAAATACGAACTTTATGGAATATTCGCAGCGATTTTTCGCACGAATATACGAACTTCGTGTTGTAGGGGGTTTTTATAATCAAATATGCGCATTATTTCCAGGAATGTCTCTATCTCTGTAGCGAGTATTTCGACCTTCATAATGGCTTATTGCTGACTGTACAAAACGTCGCCAGTTACAAAACAATATTAATTACAGTAAATAATATTTGGAAAATATACCTATAAATTACATGTTTTAATAGGGCTACTAACTAGAAACGGCGCGCGTCGTCATTTATAATTTCATATGTAATCAATATGTAATCTACACATTTGCACATACAGTTGCAAAACTATAAGACGTGTTGTGTAACATTTTATTTAGTGTTCAGTGTTTTAAATTTTTAAAAATGCCCAAAAATAAGTTGCTAGCGTGGCAATATTTTAATTTAGTAGTTACCAATAAAAAGAAAGAATGTAAATGTACATTTTGCAATGCAAAATATTCTAAGAATGCCACTCGTCTTATAGAGCATCTTATTAAATGTGTGCGATGTCCATATTCGGTGAAAAAATTGTTTCACTGAAACCTTCAAGGTAAGATACCTGTTATAATACTTATAGATACTTACTGTACATATTCATGTACTTACCTACTTATTTCGTTATTATTTTGTGAAATTTTAAAACAATTATATCCACTTGTATGCAGCAAAACAAAATAATGACGAAGAAGAGTCTTCCCCATCAACCTCGACATTTTCTACTTCCAACTACGGCTAGACTGTCTTCTCCATCTACTTCATCACAATTTATGTTGGATAGTTTTTTAGAAAGAACTTCTGATGAAGAAAAGGTATACCAAGAAATGTTAGTTATTTTTAAGATTAAATAAGTAAAGGCTTGTTTCAGAAAAAAATAGATCAGTTATTTGCCAGAGCAGTATTTTCTTCTGGATGTCCTATAACTTTAACTGAAAATTGCCACTGGATTAATTTTTTTGCTTGGTCTGGTTTTTCGTGTAAATCCAAATCTCTGGTTGATTTTTTTTCAAGTTTGGGAAAAACTTGCAGTTTAGCCTCGAAATCACTAATGCGATCTATCATAACACAATAATTGTTTTATTTGCGCCTTGAAGCTTCATGTTCAACTCATTGTTAAATATAAATTGTTTTGATTAGGTACCTAAATTCCATAATTAATGCCGTGCCCAAATTACTTTGTCACGTGCCATCAGTGGCACGCGTGGCATGGGTTCGCCACCCCTGGCCTAGTAGATATCAGTTAGCTCATTCGCTTTTGGATAACGAATATGTAAACGTTAGAGAAGAAGTTTTGTCAAAAATTAGCAAGTCTAATACACTTGCGCTCCAGTGTGATGGCTGATCAAATATAAGGTAGATTATGATGAGACAACTTAATTTATGTATCTTTTCAGAAATCAAGCTATAATCAATTTTATATTAACTACTCCCAAGCCAGTTTTGTTTAAAAGTATGTCTTACAGAATTACAACGCCATACTGGAGAATTTATTTCCAGCGAAGTAATAAAAATTATTGAAGAAATCGGTCCTAACAAGTTTATTGGTGTTGTAACTGACAACGCAGCAGCAATAGAAAAAGCAAACTCTTTGGTTCACAGTAAATATAACTTTATTAACGGATATTCCTGCATATCGCATACACTAAATTTATTAGTAGCTGATATAATGCAGCTGAATTCATTAAAAAATATTGACATTTCTTGCAAGCAAATTGTAAACGAAGTTGTTGGTTCGCACATTGCATTAGCACAATTCAACAAAATTCAGGAACAAAACACCGGTGTAGTTTTATCATTAAAGTTGCCAGTCAAACCCCGATGGGGCTCAATTTTAAACTGCATAAATAGTTTACATGCATGTACCATGTTGGAAGGCGATACATTTAAAATTTCGCAAGCAGTTGTCCCTTTTAAAGAAATCGAAAATGATTTTAATAAGTATGTAAAAGAGTTGCCAATATTAAAAACAGAAGAAACTGATTGTTTTATGAATTTAGAAAAACGCAAGCAAATGGCTCTTCAACCATTACACTACGCTGCGAATTTACTAGATTCAAATTTTACCGGGGAACATCTGAGTAATTCAGAGCATTTACTGGCTATGCAGTTTATTGATGACTTGTTAAGTAACCATCCTCAATTCACTGATAAGAAACAAGTTATCCAAAGAACAAATTTAAAACATTTGGCTGTAGCTCTTTTAAGTTTACCCCCATCCTCGGCTGCAACTGAGGGGAGTTTCAGCACATACTCATTCATACACAGTAAAAAACGAAATAGATTAACTGTAAAACGAGCTGGTATGCTAATGTACATAGCACATAACAACAAATTACTGCAAGAGCATTCAAGCTGTTTTTATAATAAAGAGAAATCCCAACAATTAGAAGATATAATTTGTGAAACTCCTTTTCCTGCCTCTGTAGAAGAGCCCAGTGTGTCTAAAGAAAAATTGACGGATTCTGAAACTGAAATTTCAGAAGATATTTCTTTGCACGATACTAATTCTAGTGTTTGAGAAGAGATATTTACAGATTCGGAGTCAGAAAATTAAAATAAGAAATATAATAATGTAACTTAAGTTCTTTAATCATACACTTATAGTTTATTTAAACATTTACTTTTTATATTATTATTTCTGAACTGTTTTTGTATTAATTTCTGCTGTTTACTAAAACTATTACTTTGTTTTCTGCATGTGAACTAATAATAATAATACCATTTATTTGCCCAAAAAATACAAGTTAAAAAAAATACAGTTACTTTACAAATAAATACAAATAAATGTAATTAGACATATTAAAGAAGAAGAGAAAGATGGAAGCATGAAATTATGAATGAAATTTACTGCAATTCGCTAATTCGCCTCGCGAATTGTTGCGAATTGCAATAATTCCCTCTATAAGACTAAAAGATTTATAATATACAAATTACAAAATTTCTGAGATTTCATTAACCAAGGATTATTTAATCACAAACAACAATATATATAATGTATAAATAAAGTAAAATAATAAGAGAACTTTCAATAGAAAACATTTAGAATCATACTTTATGAAACTAAATTTTTTATTTCGTTTTCAGAAACTGTTTTCAAAAAATTGCAAATTTTTCTTTTGAAGGTCATTGAACTATAAGGTATAGAAAAATCTATAGTAGAGTTAATTTTGATATAATTGTATATTTTATGAATAAAAAATAAAAAATTGTGCTGACCAAAAGACTTATTCATCTGAGGAGTATAGGCGACAAGATATTCATCTGAGGAGTATAGGCGACAAGATTATTGCGTAACCGAGTACTGTATAAATGTAGTGGAAATTCTAAATTTAATGAATTTCTGTGTTTGTACATATATTTGGCAATTGAAATAAAATATAATCTATAAAATGTAGGCACGTCAAATTCACAAAAGAGCAATGAAGTGGAATAAAAATATGGTTTATTTAAAATAACTTTTATAATCATTTTTTGCATAACTTCAATTCTAGATAAATGTATACTGGCCGCTCCACCCCATACGAGAATTCCATAGTTTAATATTGACTGTATGTAACCATAATAAAGCGTTTTTAAAGTGCTTAGTTGAGCAAACTGCTTTAGAGTTCTAAAAAGATATATAAATTTACGTATTTTTTTTACCAAGTAATCTATGTGTACATCCCACCTTAAATGTTGATCTACCATTAACCCTAAATATTTTATGGAAGAGGACTTCTTAATATTAATAGAACAAACACAATTAATTCCTTTACAATTATAAGAATGAATAATCAACTGATTTGGGATAGGCAAGGCTTGATTATAAATTGTGAAAGGCATATAAAACGTTTTATCATAATTCAAGGTTAGGATATTGTTATCTAACCAATATTTTAAAAACTTAAGATGGTTAGTGGCATCAGAAATGACGTGATCCCATGAATCACCATTGATCACAATAGCAGTGTCATCTGCAAAGGAAACCATATGACTGTTATGTAAGTTGTAGAGCAAAAGGTCATTTATATACATAATAAAAAGCAATGGTCCCAAAATTGACCCTTGTGGAACCCCACACGATATAGATTTTGCAGAACTTAAAGAATTATTAACTACGACCTGTTGTTTTCTTCCTGTTAAATAACTTTTTATAAGTGATAGTGCAATCCCCCTCACGCCGTACATCTCCAGTTTATGGCACAAAATACGATGAGAAACTGTATCAAATGCCTTGGCCAAATCTAAGAATATCGCAAGAGTAGGCTTAGAAGAGTCTAAGGAATGATATATATTAGATGTCAGAAAAGCCAAAGCATCTTCAGTAGATTTCCCATTAGTAAAACCATATTGATTATCAGAGAAAATGTTACAAAGGTTGAAAAATGATTCCAATTGTTTTTTGATAAGCTTTTCAAATATTTTGGAGATGCAAGACGTGAGGGCAATTGGTCTATAGTTTGAAATCTTAAGTATTGAACCAGATTTATGAATTGGTGTGACTATAGCAGTTTTTAGACAATTTGGAAAAATACCTTCAGTTAAGCAATAATTGAATAATGTAGAGAGAGGTAAAGAAATACTCTTTGATATTTTTTTCAAAACTATTGTAGATAATTGATCAGAACCCCGTGAAAAGGTGTTGTTCAAGCTCTTAATACTATTTTCAACGTCAAAGTGATCAAATGGTTTCCAAAATAATGACTTTTCATTTACATTGATATTATGTTGAAAGGCTTGATCCAGACCTGTTATTTCTGATGCCAACTGATTCGGAACATGTACAAAAAAACTATTAAATTCATTAGCAATTGCCTCGTTACAATCAATTATTCGTCCATCTTCAGTTTGAATTTGTGTTATAATAGACTTTTTTGAATTTATATTAGCAGCTGTTTTAGTAACTTTCCAGAGTTCTTTTGAATTTTTACAATTATCAAATTTATTTTTATAATAATTATTTTTGCATGACCGAATTAAATTATTCACCAAATTTCGTTGTGCTTTATAGTTATTGTGCGCGTTAGGGTCGTTTTTATTTCGCAAATAAGTTTTAAATAAAATGTTTTTTATATGAATTTGTCCCACAATTTCAGTTGATATCCATTGTTTTTTCTTAACTAATTTACTTTCCTTTTTAATTATAGTAGCATCCTTAATCGCAGTTTGTAAAATATATAAGAAATTTTCAAAAGCAATGTCAACATTTTGCTCAACTAAACCATTCCATTGAATTCTTTCTAATATATTATTTAATTTTTTGTAATCTATTATTTCTTTAGATATGTGATCCTTTTTTAAAATACATTGGTTCGTTTGTTTAAAATTTAAATATAAGCATACAGGAAAATGATCAGAAATTTTAAATGACAACGTCAAAGGAAGGCTATTAAGCGAATTAAGTGAAGCTTTTAGGTAAAAATGGTCAATACACGTCTCTGATATCTCGGAAATTCTCGTTGGTTTGTGGATACAACGATGAAAGCCAAAAGTACACATTAAATTTAAGTAAGAATCCACTAAATTATCATTTATTAGGAGTGTGTTAATATTTACATCACCACAAAAAATTTCTATTTGATTTTTAGTATAGTTGGTGAAATACTCATTTAATATTTGGATGAAGTCATTACCATTAAAAGAAGGTGCCCTGTATACAGCGGTAAGCGAAATTTTAATGTCATTAAGAATAAGACTCGTTCGCAATAAAATAAAATTATTAATGTTTATTCTATCAACAGTATGTGTAATAGTTGATTTAATGTAAACCACTACTCCATCAGATTTATTAAGATTACTATTATTATGATAAATTTTATAACCATTTAAATTAAGAAAAGCGGTACTATGTATTTCCCAGCATTCACCTAACACAATTATATCAAAATCACTATCCAAGAATTGAAGCAAAACTTCTAATTCAGTAAAATGCAGCTGTAGGCTTCTAATATTTGTTTGTAAAATTTTTAAGTTAACTAAATCGTTATTAATAAAGTTTTTTGTTATTTGTCTATAATCACTAATGTTATCTATAAAAAAATCAGTAATGTGTGGAAGCTCTAATAAGTCAACATTCATAATCAAATTGTTAATGAAATCTTATTTTATAATTACTATATACGTAAGTATTAATGATTAAAATTAAATTGCAGTATTTATATATGTCCAATTACCCCTACCGAAATTATTTATACACAAACAACAAACAAAGTATAGCTTTAAATAGTAAAAAATATCTTTCTAACAAAACAAAATAAAATATATTGAATTCTTTGAATTCCTATAAGAAGTACCTAATATATATAGAAAAAAAAAGATAAGAAAAGTGCTTAAAAGCTTTTGCGCACTATCAAAATAAGTAATACTCTGAAAAAGTTACAAACTCCTTCTATAATATATAATTATAACAACAAAAAGAAAATTGCGATTTAAAAATTCAATTAAGATTGATAAAGATACACAGTGCTTCTAAGCAAAAAGTAAACAATAGACAACGAGAGACGAGGTCGTACGCTGCCCCTAGTGGAAATGAGATTACCTTATCATCAGCAGGTCACTTTCGCATTCTGCTTTATAAATTTGACCATTCGTCTTAATAAAAATGTTACCGTCATGTGTCCAAACATTTCGAACCCCAAATTTTTGCCCAGCTGCGTGCAGAAGGTTGAACCGAGGACGAGTGAGGTCCTCTTTAATTAAATACTTCGAGCCTTTCAGTTTGGATTTTACTTGGAAAATACGCTTCCGCTCGTTGTATGATGAAAATTTAATTATCAGCGGATTCTGATTTTTTGGATTCCTAGATTTTATTCTATGACTTCTGTCGATAGCTGAGTTAGGCACTATAACACCAAGTTCATTTTTAAAGAAATTGATTAGTACTTCATCACAGTTTTCATTAGCTGATTCCTTTATCCCGTGGATTCTCAGGTTATTCCTCCGCGAATATTGTTCAAGTTGGTCTAATTTCAGGTCGTACACCTCCAAGGTTTTCTTATGTTTTGCGTTCACTTCTTCAAGGGCGGATATGCGAGCGTTAAAATTTTCAAAGGCTAATGCAGCTTGATCCTTTATAACACTCATAATATTGCCCATTATGGTTTCAGATGTAAGTACCTTTTCCACAATTCTCTGTACGAATATATCATCTCTACCATCAGCGTCCACAGATGTTGACTGGTCAGATGTTGATTGGGGTTTACCACCTCGCAGATTATACTCTTCGCGGCCCATTCTCAAAATACACTTTTTAATTATCAACTATAATTTATTGTAGTAAACTAATAAACACTCATACACTTATTAAATACTGCCAGAAATTACATGCAGCGGAGCAGCGCAACGAACGTCTAGCTTGCGCGACGACACATTGACACATTTAGGTTCTTCTTTGTTTTCGTTGGTTACCCTTTCCTTTCTGTTTAGGTTAGTTGTTATATCTGGGTAGCCATTTTCTTTAAGTGTCTGCGCGATAGTTTTTCTTTCTTTTCTCAGGTCCTCTTGGTCTGAACATATCATCTCAGCTCTATCGTACAGGCATCTCACCACACTTAATTTCACACTTTTGTGATGATTGGAGCCGAAGTGTAGGTACCTACTACCAACCCGTATGAGTAGGTTTCCTGTACACACTCGTACCGAATGTGTTCTCATTCCTGTGTACTAGTACATCTAGGAATAGAAGTTTGTTATCTGACTCCATTTCCATTGCGAATTTGATAGAGGGTGCGCGGCTGTTGAGCTGTTCTAGGAATCCATCCAGCTGAGATGATATGCTCAGACCAAGAGGACCTGAGAAAAGAAAGAAAAACTATCGCGCAGACACTTAAAGAAAATGTCTACCCAGATATACCAACTAACCTAAACAGAAAGGAAAGGGTAACCAACGAAAACAAAGAAGAACCTAAATATACGGCGGTAATACCATACATACCACTACCAGGTACCTCGGACAGAATACGAAGAGCAGGCAACAAATACAAAATACGCACTATCTTCAAATCCACAAAAACACTCAGGGGAATACTAACTAAAACCAAACCACACAATGAAGACCAAAGTTCCAAAAATTGTGTATACAACCTACCATGCGAATGCGGCAGAGCATACATTGGCGAAAGTAGTCGACCTCTAAGAGTCAGAACTTTGGAACACAAAAACAACATCTGAAAGGGCGAAACAGACAAATCCAAAATCGCCGAACATGTCTGGAATGAAGACTACAGAATCCAATGGGACAACATTCAAATAGTGGCGAAGGAAGAGAACAAAACTCGACGAAAGCTCAAAGAAGCCACTTACATAGCATTGGGAGAAGAACCGATAAGCCAAGCCAGCATAGAAATGAAACCCATCTGGATGCCAATAATGCGCGAAGAACTAAGACGCAATACACCTGCGCAATAAAGATACTACGCACCATGCGCAATAGACTACTCACAAAAAGGGAAGCGATATATAAGTTCTAAACTACATATATCAGATCCCCCGGTGTCTCAGTGGTAAAGCATCCGACTTACAAATCGAAAGGTTCCAGGTTCGATGTCACTTAAAAATGAAATGTCAAGTTTTGACATTTAATTGTAAACATAGTGTGTCAATACTTGTGCAGTTAAAAACCAACTCCAAGTGCGAAATCAGTCCTTCTCAAGACTACGCCTGATGACGGAAGCAGAATTAGCTTCCGAAACGTCGCGATTCAATAATATAAACTGTGGAAATAGGCCGAGTAATTCATACACAATGAGACCACAGTTACAAAACACTTTCAGATCAAATTTAAACAATTTAATTAGTAACGGAGCAATCAAAACTTTTATGAAATCATCGATTGAAATGAAACTTCCGGTCAAAATAAAATGGAACATTGGTACAGCTGTTACCAATAAATATTTTGATATTTTTGAAACGGTTCCCATGCTCCTAAATTACTTGTAATTTTCCTACTATATTACGCAGTTTACAAATCAAAAACGATATGGTTATAATTCCAAATAATTAAATTTACAAATAGATAATGTATAACAACAAACATTAAATAAAACATTTTGTAATGTTACCACTGTTTTGGAGTGGTAATTATTATTTGCCTTCTTCTCATTAGCCTATCGGAAATTCTCCATTTTACTTCTTTTTACCATAAAGGGAGTACTGGATTCACCCCAAAAGTTCGAAATTGAGTTTTCAACAGATCTTCATGTTTTAGAGTCCTCCCCTGAACCCAAAAAACATGTTTTGTTCATTGGTCTGTCTGTCTGTCAGTCTGTGTCAGTCTGTCTGTGAACAGAATTACTCAAAAATGGAAAGAGGTATAACGTTGAAACTGCTCTAACGATTTTTTCAAACTTTACATTTTTATTACATTTTTAATGTGTATTGATGTGAGATAGTTGATTTTCCAGATGAATACTTCTAAAATGGGTTTCTTTTGTTTTTTCTATTTTTTTTATTAACTCCTATTTTAAACAGAACACCCGGTATATCATTACATTTTCGAATTCAGCTTGAAATTTTAAAGAAAATTTGTCTCTTCAGCTAACGCTCTATTTTGTACCGTTTTTGTAGAATTTGTAATTTTTTTAAATGCAAAGGTTACTAAGGTATTACTCTAAAAGTTAAGTTTACATTGGAAAAAAATAGGTGTACCCGATTTTTTTGCCAACGACCGTACCTAATTTGATTCTTCACTAACCCTATTCACTGAATAAAACGTAAAAATACAATTTGAGAAAAATGTAAAACCTCTAAACACTCTTCAGATTATTTCTTGTTCTCTTCACTACGTTCAAACATTTTGTTATAAAGTATACATAGTACTGAAAGTCACATTAAGAATAATCCAAAACAATTTTGGCCCTTTCTAAAAGAAAGTAAATCTAACACTTCTCTACCCAATTCTCTGTTGTTTGAAGATGTCTGTGCCGATAATCGTTCAGACTGTGCCAACTTTTTGCTAAATATTTCAACTCGGTTTATGAGGATGAAGTGGAACTGAAGTATAATGCCTACGATAATAGAACTAGCAGTAGGTAACATATCTAAAATTGTATGCCATGTTAATGACAGAAAATATATTTGTTAATGTGAAAAATAAATCTAATGGACCTGATTGCATTCCTGAATTCTTTATAAAAATGACTCCTACTCCTTAGCTTGCCCGTTAACCTTATCTTTATTAAATCTTTACAACAAGGTATGTTCCCTGATATGTGAAACATTATTCGTATTATACCAGATTTCATGTCAAGATATAAATCATTTTTGGTAAAATATTTGAAACTTTGTAAATAAAATACTTTTATTTGAAATCGGCAGTGAAGTACGCCGAAATCGTCATTAAAATACGAGAAATCGGCAGTGAAGTAATCCATTGTTTTACGACTTTTTTGTAGGTGGCGAGGCGACAGATAAACGTCAATCGACCGAACATAACCTACAAAAGTTGGTTAAAATGCTGTAATTTCACTATTTCTAGATTTCAAATAAAACATAGTGTACACCTCGGCACTGAAGTTCCTTTTTATTCCTCATGTGGTTTATTTGCCTTGGCCCTACGGGCCTCGGCAACTAAATCCACATTCGTGATAAAAAGTTATACTTCAGTGCCTTGGTATACAAACTACTATTATTTGAAATCGGCAGTGAAGTACGCCGAAATCGTCATTAAAATACGAGAAATCGGCAGTGAAGTAATCCATTGTTTTACGACTTTTTTGTAGGTGGCGAGGCGACAGATAAACGTCAATCGACCGAACATAACCTACAAAAGTTGGTTAAAATGTTGTAATTTCACGATTCCTCGATTTCAAATAAAGCATATAGTGTACACCTCGGCACTGAAGTTCCGTTTTATCCCTCATGTGGTTTATTTGCCTTGGCCCTACGGGCCTCGGCAACTAAATCCACATTCGTGATAAAAAGTTATACTTCAGTGCCTTGGTATACAAACTACTATTATCTACGACCACTACTAAAAGTAGGCCTTTTAGCGCTAGCTTGTTTCACTAAAAGTGACGTTTTATAGTTTACCGTGGTTAAAGAAATCAGCTGTTTACTTTTAGCTCTAGTGCTAAAAGTGAAGTGAGGTTATAAAACTACAATTGCGAACTGGAAGTGAAGTTGTAAAGTTATTCTAGTTGCTTCTTGCGTTACAGGTAAAGTGTTTTTGAAATAATTAAAGCGTTATGTAATGAATACACTCAGATGTGGAGTATTAATAATTACATTTCGTAACTGACCTTGACAGCACTGGCTTCGCAAACATTCGCCCGCGCATGGCCTACTGTCTATTATAACATAAATTAGAAGTGTCGTAGATGCAAACATTTGTTAAATCGATATTTATGGATTAATAACGGTAAAGTTAAAGTCGTAGATAAAATATTGTATGTAACGCGTGCTAAAAGTCGTTTATGCACGAGACATGTTATGAAACTCAGCCTTCGGCTTCGTTTCATAATTTTCTTGTCTCGTGCATAAACGTTGACTTTTAGCACTTGTTGCATAAATAGCTATTTTGTGTAACCGCGCTAAAAGTAAATTTTTGCAGACCTAATTACGGCTGCAAAATTCGTTTCCGGGGTCATTGTTATTAGTAACGGCCGCGAAAACGAATTTGATAATGTGGTTTTGATTATAATATGCATTGCGGTTGCACACGAAATGTTTTGTGTACCACGTGCAAAATTTTTGGTTTCCTCCGAATAATTCTTCTTCTTTCCTACCAAGCATTTCTCGGTTTGCCAAACATTAATTTCGCGACCTAGGTATATAAATAACTATTAAAACATATCAATACTTTCATTTGTTCCTATCAAGATCTTTCAAAATTCGTCGCGATGCAATGTGTTGTAATTAACGGCTACTTGTGGGAGTTGTGGTGTAGCGCAAGGATCACACCTGGGCCGTACGTTGTTCATCGCGTTTACTAACGATTTTAATCTTAGCTTAAAACCATGCTCTTTGTTATATCCAGGGAATCTCAAATTAGTTAATAGAATAAATTTACTCTCGAATTGCTTAATTCTACAAAAAGACTTACACCATATCTTCAACTGACGCAAAATCAATAAACTCTCTAAATATAAACCAATGTCTCAACATTTCTATTGCAAGAATATGTCAGGTATTGATTTTGAGTATAAGCTGAATGATAATGTACTTGGCGTAGTGCCTAACATACGAGATTTGGATCTTATATTTAGCAACAATTATTCTTTTGACATGCGTGTTTCACGCATTGTCGGCAAAGTCAACAAAATGTTAGGCTTTATATTTCGAGTAGCCAGAGACTTCTACAATATGTATTGATACCTTGAAATGATTAACTTTCGTGTGTGTACGCTTACACTACTTCAATACTGTAGTTGCATTTAGAATCTTTACTACCCAATATATGTGAACAGAATAGAACTAGTCTATTAGATTTATTAGCAATAAATTTGTTTTTGGGCCGAATAACACTTATAATTTAGTACGTCATTTCTTTTATTTAGAACATAGAAGCATATTGCTCAATCTTATGTCTTCCAAATTGTTCATAATTTTAACAATGATAGCACAATAATACCACGAATTTGTTTTTACGTTCCGACATACCGCACAAGAAAATCTCTAAGTACTGTTTGAATGACTACTGTATAAAAATTAACATTCGCAGCTAGGATGGCTTGTAATTCCCTAGTATATAAAAAATATGCAAATGGTTTTACACGAAACTTTCTTCGGACGTGCGGCGCGCAGCGTTAGCTGTCATTGGTGTCTGCGATAACTTCGTCCCCCGGCGATCGCTACACATTTTCGTCCCTTTTACGATGTTCATCCTGTATCTGATGAGTCTCATTTTCATCAAAGGTATGTGCAAATTGCTACTTTTATTAATTTCTGAGTTAAAACACAATACTACATATTATTATTTTATGGGATCATCCTCTATTCTATATATTTAACTGAAAGTATATTGAATTTTGAGCCAGATAGATATGTAATTTGCATGCAAAATACCGTCTTTCTCCAACAAATAGTATTTGAGGTTTCCTGCCAACAGACAGACAGACAGACGAAATTGAGAAAACATTTTTTTGTTATCTAGGAACCCTAAAACGTGAAGATCTGAAGAAATCACGAGAGGTGATTTTTCACGATTACAATACTTCATTAGACGAGGGAAGTCAACAATGAAGTTAACGGATGTGTTTTGACATGGAAACTTTAGCAAAATGTTCTATTTTGCCACAGGTTCTCCAATTTTGTCTATATGGTGGGCAACTTTGCCATACGTTTGTGTGCCAGTTTACCACACAGTTCTTGCACTTTAACTGTGCCTGATAATCTGTTTGGTTCTGCATTTCTGTGTTTGTTTGTTTGACTTGCGTTTCCTAAATTTTCGTTGTTTGTGTTTCTGTGTTGATGTATGTAATTACATTTTTCTACCTATCTGTGTTTACCTTCGATAGTTGCAAATTGTTTCTTTGCTGCACCTCTCGCTAGCAGATAGTCTAAATTTTGTTTTTCAGTTAGACTATAATTTCTAACTTCAGGGTACCTTGCATTCATAATTATTTGAGACAATTGCACGTTTTTGACAGTTTTAACAGTTATTTGTAGAATTGATGAATACGCTAAGCTATTTCATATTCGCTGTTTATTTTAGGGTCAAAATATTTTATAAGTTTCAGTGGGATTTGTAATATCTGGATGTGTTAGAAACAAGTCCTGCACTTCTTCACATGGATAATGCAATAACATCGCTTTATGCTTCTCCTCATTGTCGATGCCAACAGGTAGTTTTAGAATCTGTTTAATCATTTTTTTATCCACCGGTTGTACATGTTACTGACATATTGCATGTTGAAAGTTGGCAGTGGGGCTGTTAGGAACTCCATTCTATTGCTGTTTTTATATTTGTTAATTTACTGCACTGCCATGCACCATGAAGAAAAATCCTCGTCGCTAAAATGTTGTGTTCTTTAGTCTTATTGTTACTGTATCAAAATGACTTAGCGACACCCACGACTGTGTGAGTATCAACTAACTGGACAAGTCCGGGAAATGAGCACACTCCCCCTGAGAATCGTCAAAAACAGACTAAAGGCCTCGGCCCAAATGCGCTCAGAGAGATGGGCGTGGTTCAAAACGGTACACTACAGGACAAGCGTGTCGAGGTATATATAGGGTGTTGCTAAAGAAATGGGCGCCACAAGATCCAAATCTGGGTACCCACGTTCGACTGGACCTTGAGGGTTAAACGGGGCGAAAAATACTCAAATAACTATTTCTGGAAGCCGCAGTGCAGCGACAAACACAACCACCTACTTGGAATGCTTATCCGCCACGCCCGGGCCTCACTTTACAATGGTCGTAACACAGTGACACAGTCACCCAGTAAACAAACATGCACAAGACACAAATGGAAAGGAATAAGACGGTACGATTAATACATCTACTGGGCCACTCCAAGTGACCTCTCAAACATCATACAAAAATACAGCTATATTCGGCACGTATGCCGGCTCATAAGAATGGCTTATAGGGTACGCCCAGCTGGGAAGCGCTTTAACTAAAGGTTGCGGCGCATATCTGAGCCGAACTACGAATCCAGGCCGAATGAGGTTATAACGTCGGCTTAGGCCTCAACGGGTGTGACGCGCGAGTGTAAAACCTTAACTTGAGTTCGAGTCACCAGAACGCCCTGACTTACAGTGAAACATTTAAGAATAGCAATCGCTACATTTGTGCCAGAATGTATCATACGTTATTTAACGGTCAAGCGCAAACTTAAAAGGGTTAATTGACAAAACCCAGCTGCCTTGCAGCACTGAATGCTAGAACACGAATGTAAAATGTTGTACCTAAGTGTACTCTACATTAATTCAACGTCAACCACAGCCTTGAAAGGCTAATTTACGAAAGACAGTTATCTTGCAGCACAGAGTGCTATAACACAACGTCAACGTCTATTCAGAGTGTACTCTGCATTAATTAAACGTCAAACGCAAACTGGAATGATTGATTTACAAAAAAAAGCTGTCTGGCAGCACAGAATGTTCGAACACAACGTTAGATTAATCAGAGTGTACTCTGCGATAGTACTGTGTCGAACGCAAACTTGAATAATTAATTTAAATAAGCAAAATTGTCTTGCAGCACAGAATGTTAGCACACAACGTTATTATTATTGTTCAGATTGTATTCTGCATTATTTCAGCGTCGGGAGCCGACTTAAAGGGTTAAGTTACAAGAACATGCAAACGAACTAGTCTATTGCACAATTTTTACCTTGTTAACGAGCTCAGCCTGCAGCGGGCGGTGGTATCCAAGCAGTGTCCGTAAATCACTCGCACCTGGGTGTGTGTGTGTGTGTGACAAGAGCCGAAAGACTGTGACGTCCTCTAGAATCCTCTAAAAAGAGCAAATGGTGTACGGGCCACCTCGGCCATTACACGGCTAACAGCGTAACCGTTGTTTAGGCAATTTCAGAAACAGGGTCCCGCCTCCAGACTACGGCGGAAGATTGGCTTTAACAAGCCCACATATGAACTGAATTTCCACAACAATTCGCAACGAACTTTCCTAACTCACACACGAGTGCACCACCACGCAACCAAGCAGCGTGTGCCGCCAACTGCCAAAAACACAGCGCCCCCACACCCAAACGGGAAGGAGGCGGAAAAACAGCACGTTATGACAACTGGCTCGACTGCCAAGAAAAACCCCGCTCGTGAACACAGCTGTGCCTCGAGAGATTCGCCCTGGCCAATCACAGCGCAGAATGCGTCAGAGACGCTCAAAGCGTGATCGTCCGTCAGCGAAACAAACAGAGGTTATTCTTGTTGTACTCACGAGTTGAACTTTAAATAACTCGAAAATCAAGGTGCTTACAACTGCGGGAACATGCAGCTGCAAGAAGCAACTATGCCAGGGCTGTACAAATGTTATTAATTATTATGCTTGGGTACCAGGGGTGTACAAAGATTACGAATTATTATGTTTCATGTTAAACGCTGTAGTAAAATGCGATGGACTTTGACTAAAATGGACTCGAAATACAGGCAGGCTTGACAACTCTGTCCCAAAACTGCGAAATGGTTAAATAGCTATCAGAATAAAAATGGCCTGACATCATTGAATAAAAACACAGTACGTCTTGTTAGAACTTCTTCTTCTTTTATGTCTAATGATTTGTTATTTCCAATTCCCTTAATGTTGCGACGTCAATGCCCAGCTATCTTTTCGTTTTTTAAGTGATCTACTTGGTATCTGAAAGTCTGCGGTTTGTTGTCCCTTGCTATAATTTTTGGGAGCCTGTTATTTGTCATTGTGGTTATATGTTCGTTCCAGCTTCTTCTGCGCTCTCGCGTCCACATTACGACATTCTGCAGCTTTGACGTATTTACATATTTCGCACTCTATCCTTTAGTGTAATTTGTTTTAGAACCTTCATTACTGTCGTGCGAAGCATCCTTTGTGAATCCGGTTAATCAGCTTTAGGAAATTGTATGTGAGATTGTTAAAATGAAGCTGATTCTACCACAATAAGAATTTATTTCTGTGCAATCACCTACGCTTGACCACCTACCAACTTTGGCCTTTCTTGTACCCCCTATGGTTTGTTAGTGCCACGCTCTGCATATGGTCCCTCCTGGGCAAGACGTGGAACATCAACCTATAGGCAGTTCTGTACTTTTCAATTAATGTGGTTGCTTCCCACCCGGCCTCTCCTTCGTGCGATAACTGAAGAAAAGCGTGCTCTACCTTACTTTGCAAATGTTTTTGGTCACTTCTCAGCAGGAACCCCCAAGCCCGCAACCCTGGCTAGCTTCTGCATGGACGATGCCTGCCATATTCCCCCAGGTACCTTCGATGTATGAAACTTTCGTGTTTGAGCCCTCAAACTCTGAAATACCATTCGTGCAGTTGATATGAAAATTTAAGCGTTCTACCTGCGGTTTGTGCTGTCGAATTTCTAGACGATGGTACAGAGAATTTAAGAAATCAGTCGCCGAGATGTATTCATTTTGGACGTTTGGTTGTGAGAATTAGTTTAGTTTTGTTAATATGTATTATAGTGGCAGCTCTGTTTTGCGGATTTTAGTCGCATTCAACTCGCAAAGCAATGCGTCCCACCAGGTTTTGGTTTAGAACCAATAACTATGCGAGGGAATACTGGAGCAAATTGAAATTCTTGTAAACACTGTAACACACCAATTAAACTGTGTTATATACCTTGAGCGCATTGTACCATCGGCGTGGTTTTCGCATTCTAATAATTAAGATCTCTATGCGACTGCCTCTCGTTATCCGCTATCGCTACACCTTTATTTTATGTCACTTGATAACTGTATTACGTGTGCTCGTAACAAAATTGCGAGTAGAAATCGTGTAGATTGTTTTCTCACTCTATTTGTTAAAAGAACCATGTTAGCTTTTTAAAATAACTACTTACCTAAATTAAACTAATAATTCTATGACTAGCTTAAGAATCTATAGAATATCGCATATTCGTTGTTGCACCCTTGAATATCATGCAGAGGTGTACATACTGTAAAAAACATTCAGCTTACATCAATTTCTGGCATTTTCCTCTATTTATTGTTTTTATGAAACATCTATGTGGTTTCGGGATTTACACTAACACCTGTAGATTGTTTGTATCGTTTCCAATCAGTGGCGCTTCCTGACAACTCACCTCAATTCTGCTCAGGAAGCAACTGGCAAAATTTGCTACACCACGAAACAATTTCTATACCACCGCATTGTAAAGCAATACGGATACTTTTGTGTGCAGGAATTCCGAGTGTGGCAAATAATACAGTTTGGGTCATTGACGGGAGCCTCCTATTAAGCATTTTGACATTTAGTGAAGTAGCGTATTTGATTAGTATCGATTGGATTCTTGTCGTATTGGTAATTATCAGATTAGAGCAATTTTGTTGCATACGCGAGTTAATTTTGATAAATTTTGTTAGAATTTATTTAGATTAGGTATATTTAAGGCCATATTAGTAAATATTAGTATCATTAGTACTGAAGGGCTATTTCTTTCTTTTGTGCATTTATTGGTAAGGTTTAGTATTATTAGTATAGGTATAGGGTGGTTTAGTTACTACAATTTCCAATGGATCTTGGAAGATTATTGTCGGACGAGGTGACGTACTAATTGCTAATTCGTGGATGCTCAGTGGGTTCGAACGTAGCAGAGAAAAGATCAATTTTGCGAGACGCAATGCATAGACAGCAGCTAAGATTGCTAGATATAGCAACAGAAATTTATTTCGAGCCTGATGAAGAACTGAAGGTTTGTGCCAGAAAACTTCAGAGGACAGAACATTTTGATGTCAACAATAAAGTCAATGAAGTACAACGCATCAGAGTAAGAATACATCATGTTTTAGGTCGCTTACGTCGAGTTAATGAAGAAAACAACATGCAACAACAGTATCAGCAAACACTGTCGATCAAGTTTGTTTAGGGTAAAACTATACAAGAGCAGTCTCAGTCTCTACAACAATCTATTTTAAATGAATAAAATTTACTACTACCAGTTACCACATCCTTGACGATTACATGTGTAGAAGAAAATGCAACAACCATTGATCATGAGATGTCAATATTACCAACACAATTCAAACCAGCGAAACGCAGAGTGAGTTTCCAGGAGTCAACACCAGTGCGTGAAGCTGAAGATTCCCATTACGACAGCCACTTAGAGCAGAAACTGAAGTCTATGGAGCTAAGCGGGATTATAAGACCTACAACAGTTACAAATAGACAAGCTGGATATTTACACATACCTACCGGTGGGAGTCGGAGATATCCAGAGTAACCTCGACCTGCGTACAGCAACTGTTATCATAAAAGGTTCACCGTTGGCTAATCTCTCAAAATCAAAACCTAACGTAGCTACTTGAATACAATTGCCTGCCGACCATCTGCAGTTAAGGAGACGGCGTGTACAGCACTTTAAAATATGCAAAACGGGCGACAACGGTATTTTTAACAAATCGGCAAGTGTATCCAGGCATTAGAACGAGAATACGTAAACTCAAGTAGCACAATAGATCTGAAAGAGAAGTTCAACTCAAATACAGGTCGCAGCAACAAATATGTTATAGTGCAAATATCACAGTACAGCACTCACATATTCAGTTATAATTCTGCAACAATAAAATTGCACACATCAAGACCGACTAAATAAGCAGGCTGCTCTAACAGCAGATGCTTTATGCTAGGTTTCGGAGGAAACGCAGAGCGCTATTCCAGAGCGTTTGTTACCAATTCGTACGGCAGGAAGCTGGTGGCTTAATGCGATTCGCATCACGACGGCAAAAGCATAAGTTACCAAGAGAATAGCCTCCGTATCGGCTCCGAAGGTCGCCTGAAGCGGCGGCCGTGGAAGCTACAAATGAACAGCTGCAGCACTGCCTCAGAACGGCTTATTCGCACAAAATGCATGACTCTCAGCACTAGTTAGTTGGCACTAGGTGCTGTAAAGGGGAAGCAACGGTCCAACGATAACATAACAGAACTAAAGGGAGTCTAGGGAGTTAAGACTACTCACCCTGGAAAATTCTAGGCCATGTGTGACGACACGTGGTCGCATACCAAATCCGCAAAATGCGTGGAAAATAATCTTCATAATACGTGAGCTTGGGGGCATCAGAACTACATAACCGTGAAGGCTTACATTTCACTTTCCAACAAAACTAACGGCAGCCTTAATAAAATCCCACCGAGCTCTTCAAAATGCTAAACCACCATATCGGTTTGACGGACGTAAGCTGAAAGAACGCTCGAAGACAAAAGCGTGCGCTTAAAGATAATTGCCTAACAAGGTCATCGCAGTAGGCGACTACAGAATCCGTGAACGGACACGCCACAGCGCGAACTAAATACCATAGAATGCTAAATTGAACGGCGGCCCAAATGAACCGTAACACAACTTTATTCCAATCAGCAAGTGGAACATTCATTGTGATGGTAAATCGTCCAGTGTAACAAGCTTCTTAGTGCGCGTAGAAGAGCTACGAGAAGCACGTGGAGTTACAAAAGCTCAATTGCTTCAGTCGGATGTAGAAATTCTTACTGGAGATGCACTGATATGGTACCATCATCGATTGGGATGACTTGTTCAGCAAGCTCAAACTAAACTTTCCATCAGAAAATGTCGTTTACATAGCAACTATAGAAAATTTATTCAGCAGACCACAACTACTTTCAGCTGAAATTACAAGGTTGGCAATAATTAAAAAGAACCTACAGGGGTATTATACTAGGAAATTAGCATTACATCTGATTTACACTATCGCTAGTCTTACTCAAACTTGTATGGCTCTAGAAGATGCTAAGATAGCTTCAACTAATTTTAAAGCGCCTTTCATGTATAACCCATATTTACTTGAGCCATTTAGCTTACCGCAAGCGTGCTGGAAAGCCACCGATTTGTGTTGTAGAGGAAAAGCCACTGATTGACTTCCACGAAACGGAGCTTTCATCAAACGCCTCGCAGAACTATTTAGCAAGAGCAGCGAGTAGCAATGAGGTTACAGAAGTCCCAAATACTGTACTGCTATAGATGCGGACAACTAGGTGCAACCAGCCACACTTGCAAGAAATGCTCGAGAAACAAGCCGGGCCCTTTGGTCTGAAATGAGGAAAGATACGATCACGTCTTTCAAATAGTTATTATTACCTGATGACGAAGCATTCAGACCAGCGGTGAATTACATCTTCGACCAATGAAGACAATAGGCCATATTTAACTGTGATCACTTTAGGTATCAAAGTCAAAGGATGGCTTGATACTGGGGCATCCTGTACGATATTAAGTAATCCAGGTTGGAAACTTACTGCATATGGGGATTACATTATTACCATCAGAAAGCACAGTTTGTACAGTAACAAATAAGCCGACATACACCATTGCAGGGATCATCCACTGTACAATTCGAAGATAAAGTTCGAACCATAACCCTATTGGTTGTACCAGAATTGCCATATATTTTTATTCTAGGTATCGACTTTTAGACTACAATGAGCATAATTCCAAATTTACAGCGAGGGCAATGGTCATTTTACGTAGAAGAAGAGCTTTTACCTGCTGTCAACGCCGTTATAGCTCGTGAGTTGCTTATTCAGCTTCAGCAAACACAACTAGATCAGCTCATACAACCACATTTTCAGAAAGTCAACAACCAAATTGGTAATACTATTTTGGTTGAACACTAGATCAAGATTACCACTTCAGAACCCATAAAGCAAAGTGTCGGAAACCACTGGCTGACGAGTTGGTTGCACAACGTGGCAACAGCTCGTCTGGTTTAGGACCAGAACTGTAAGAGAGAGCTCGATGTGCCGAGTTTGTTGGCCACGAGGTGTGACGCGAGGTGGTCAGTGCAGCGCGTGTTGTCTTGTTTTTGTATGCAATCGTTTACTGTACTCACCCGCGTGGGAATTAAATACATTAAAATAGTGTGTGTGTTTGATTTCTAATCCGAGCCGTCTACCACTTTACAACGGGTAGTTGTATTGTGCTGGACACAACATAATTGGCGACCACGTGACAGGGCGCGGGTTAAGAAAGTAAACATTGAAGGCATTTTGAGAGGACTGACGCACTCGTTCTGTGTTCGACACATGGTGCGTTGTCTGCTGTACGCGCGTGGGTGTGAAACGAGTTTTGTCAAGTCGGCGAAATGGAATCAAGCAAGAAACACATGAAGGTGCTTCGTGCGGATTTTACAAAAGAAGCCAACGAGCAGATTTTTGTTAGCAGCCGTTAATAAGTACACCGTGCCGACCAATTATAAAAAGGAGGTGGGGCTTAGCGATGGTGTCGAATTCAAAAAAATATATCTTGTTTATAAAAAGAGTATTCCAACCAGAAATTGAACAGCTATTTATAATCAGGCTAGACTGCTTGATTGTTATCCAGTGACACTTTGTAAATAACCTTCAAATTTGACATACGCATTTGGGAATTTTGGAAGACAAATACGTTTTTCGACTTTTTCTATGCTAGTATCGGTTTTAAAAACTGGGGTTAAACAACTGGTACTTAGGTACTTAAATCATGGAAAATGTTACAATGCATTAACAAAACAGTTACATGTTCAATTTATAGATGAACTATCATTACTTGAAAGCTGCTTGACTTTAGAAAATTATGTATTGATTGTATGCAACCAACTTAGACATGACTTACACTTTCCATAATGTACTTACTTGATTTTAAATAGATTTCCAATTTTTATTTGGGTTGGAATACTATACCAGTATTATCGTGCTTAGACGTCTTTTGGGTTGCCTAGCTTCCGGTGTTGTCCTCATAAATTTTGTAATTATATCCAATGTTGAGCTTATCTAAATTATTCTACAAATGTTTCACTGTTAACATTTCAAGCTTCCTAAATTTTATATCTAATTTCTTAGGATGATTGACACTGTTCAGCTTTTGTATTATTAGGATTTCATATTTCAATATTTTAAAATTGGTAACAAGAGGTTAAAATTGTATAAATATACAAGTTTAATTATTAGTGTTTACAATAAAATTTAAATTAGTATGATTGCACGGCCAAATCTAAAATTTAAGTTAAATGATACCTAGCTTTGCCTTCCCATAAACTACAATTAAACAAAAATTTACACTAAAATAAGTTTATCTTTTAAACTGAATTTTGACAAATTAAACACCCACTACATATTGTTAAATAAATTAACATTTGTGATAATCATAAAAAAACTGATAAAATGACGTCATAAAATTCTAAATAATTTCCCATAGAAATTGAAATGTATTCCCATTTTTTATTTATTAATGAGCATTAATGAATTAACATACAGTAAACACGTGACTGCTTACATTAATAAAATTGGGAATCAATGAATTAACAATTTGTGGTATGTATAGAAGGGATAACGAAAATCACTAAGTATTTTAATTATCATTTTTTATATATGTTTTTATATTAAATTCATTCATTCATTCATAATCTATAGCCTCTTTTACCTTTCGGTGTCGAGGACCATTCATACCTCGCGGGAAGTGCAACGGAGGTAATGCGCCGCATGCGACTTACACTACGCTCGCCCGCATGCAAACATACCACACACACAACAATTTACATCTAACTTAACTAATGAGTTCAAATCCACTGCCGCTCCGAGAAAATTCTCGGCTACGGCCATATTTGAACCCATGTCCACCTCGTTGCTAAGCAGACAACAAGCCCACTTAACCACCGAGGTGGCCTCTTTTATATTAAATAAATTAATAAATGCATAATTTTTATATATTTCTATTTTTGCTTTATAAGCTGTTCGATCTCTTTGATAATTTCTCGGATTTTTTTTCCAACGGAACATAATTTAAATTTATGTGTAGGTACTCTTATACGTATTTTATCTTTTTTTTAATTCGGCGTTATCACTAATCTCCACCTTCTTTTTATAATTGGTCGGCACGGTGTACTTATTAACGGCTGCTATTTTTGTTCGTTAAGGCGATCATGTTGCGGGACACTCTGTATACCGCGGTAGTTCGTTTGAATTCAATGTGATTGAACGACGACCGATCCTGCTGTCCTGATCTTGCCGGACTGTAATGGCCGCCGGTGCTTGTGTAGTAATTCAATGTTGCCTTTGCCACTAGCCCATCTTCCAAACGAATTACTTCTTAAAATTTCATGTTATTCTATATAAGAATAGGAAGCTTGGTAATATTTTATAAATAATCATAACCAAGTTCAACTAACCGAAATTCCTTGTACATTCTATTTTTAGATATTGCATTTATTACACCCGGATTATCTATAATGATGGACGTGAAGCATGAAACAGTTGAATATAATTTGCCTAATGCAGTAGCCAGCATTTTACATGAACCACTGACAAAAAATGAATGTAAAGTAGTCACAAACTTACATGTTCAGCAAAAGATTGTTCAAGATACTATCGACAACACCACTTATCACAAATTGGATATTAAACAGGAGGAAGTTGAGATAAAGGACGAATTGCTTGATTCGACTAAAGATAAAATTGCAAGGAAATGTACGTTAACCATTTGGACACCCGTACAAGTGAAAAATATAATTTATTTTCTAGGTGATTTAGTGAACCGTATGAAGACGCATACAGGAGAAAAACCTTATGCATGTTCTATTTGTCAATATAAAGCAGCATATCAAAGTCATTTAATTATACATATGAAGACGCACACAGGTGAAAAGCCTTATGAATGTTTTATCTGCGAGTATAAATCAGCACAAAAAAGTAATTTAGTTGCACATATGAAAGCACATACCGGAGAAAAACCTTATTCATGTTTAATTTGCGAGTATAACGCAGCAAAAAAAAGTAATTTAGTTTTACATATGCAAACGCATACAGGAGAAAAGCCTTATGCATGTTCAATTTGCAAATATAAAACAGCACATAAAAGTCATTTAGTTCCACATATGAAAACGCATACAGGAGAAAAACTCTATTCATGTGTTACTTGCGAGCATAAAGCAGCATGTAAAAGTTCTTTAGTTAAACATATGAAAATACATACTGGAGAAAAACCTTATTCATGTGTTACTTGCAAGCATAAAGCAGCATATAAAAGTTCTTTACTTACACACATGAAAACGCATACAGGAGAAAAACCTTATTCATGTTCTATTTGCAAATATAAAGCTGGATATGAAAGTCAATTAGTTAGACATATGAAAACGCATACAGGAGAAAAACCTTATTCATGCGCTACTTGCGAGTATAAAACAGCTTATAAAAGTTATTTAGTTCAACATATGAAAACGCATACAGGAGAAAAACCTTATTCATGTGGTACTTGCAAGCATAAAGCAGCACATAAAAGTTCTTTAGTTACACATATGAAAACGCATACAGGTGAAAAACCGTATTCATGCTCTATTTGCAAATATAAAACTGCATATAAAAGTCAATTAGTTAGACATATGAAAACGCATACAGGAGAAAAACCTTATGCATGTTCTTTTTGCGACTACAAAGCAGTAACAAAACCTACACTAGTTAGACATACAAAAAGACATACTGGAGCAACACTTTAAAATCTGTAGCTCTGGTGTGGTTTACCGAAAGCTTGACTGCTTTGAAATTACTTAAAATCAGTATTTAGATAGCTATCGAAGATACTGGAAGTATGAATAGTTTTATTTGTTTTCTATAAGTAAATATAAAACAACATAGAGACATTTAGTGAGATACCATACATATGAGGACAAATACATAGGAAAAAGTATCTGGAAGCGTACAAAAGCAAAATCCTATTTGCTTGTATATAAATTTAAACCAGCATGATTTGGTCAGGCATCTGAATAAGGAAATATAAATAAAATCTATGTAAAACAATAAGGCAGTAGATACGTAAAACATTTGAAGTAATTGGCATTACATCATACAAAATCATTCGAAAAAGGGATATTAATGTAGAATCTACAGGTTTTGAATTTTGTAAAGTTGTCAGAATGAAAGGCACTGACATTAAGTAAAAATACGAAAGAGAACGTTGGAATGATATGAGTTATGAAATAATATTAGAATTGATTAACAGTGAGGAAATTGAACAATGATGTTTTAAAAGCAGGTCTCAGACACTAGACACATCGTGAATATTCACAAATAAGGACATTTATGACTAGCATAGGCCTGATTACTGATTTATCGTCCACACACTTGCAAACATCAACTGTGTTCTCACCAGCTATTAGTAAATTGATGCGAGTGAAAGGAAAAGCGGATCATCTCTTCTCTTTTCTTTACTCCAATAAGGTCACCAGTCATACTAAAATGTGGTGTTACAAGTATACATAAGTTGTGTATTAGGTCAGAATTGAGAATTCCCTACATATTGTTGGGGATATTCGTGATGCATTTGTGACTGGCTTTAACGTAAAATCATTATATCTCAATTCAAGTTATGTAACAAAGTAAGGGCCTACTAGGGTATACATTTTGTGCTGCATATATTGTAATGACGCCCCACCTAATAAAAGGCAATAGTAAATAAAAATATAATTAATCAGGGGCAATCACCACAATTTATAAATTAATTCTTTAATATAAGGATTTTTATGTCAAACTCAGGGCCAATTAAAATGATATAATAATATATGATTAATAAATGGTTTATTGCACTCTGTATTTTATTTATTTGCAATCAAGTAGGGCTTAGCTCCGGTGAAACATGAAATAAACTTTTGTCTCAGGGTAGGTTCAACAGCTCGTATTACCAATGCTTTGCTGTATGATAAATTAACCAGTATGGCAGATGCGTGACTTTGTATTTGACAGGTCTCTAACCTTAAAATTTAGTATACACAAAATGCTTTGTTCGTGAAATTCAGCGTAAATTGAATTACAAAAAACATCGAGAAAGACAAGACCACATCAGGTAAATGCTGCTAAATATGTGACGTAGCTTCCGGCTAACCTGTTTTGTTTCAGGTGACGCAAACAAACGCTCTGATGTTCAATTGTCTTATTTCTGGAAAAACTGCAATATCGGCTCCAAACCACAAATCTAACGGATGCTATCTCAATTATTCCAATCTGGCTCGCTGGAATCACTTTCTAGCCCTCGGGAAATGTCCAAACTTGAAGTACCCCAAACCCTACGGGGATGCTCCACCTGCTTGCTGTGAAATTTACCTTTTCGAGGTGGTGCTCCGATGCTGCTCGCACAATGAAGAGATGCCACGGCAATTACACGCTTGGTGAGGGCTTTCCAGCACACCAGGTTCTAGCTGCCCAATGTCTCTGCTACTCGGAAAAGGGGCCCCCAAAATTGGTCGCTCTTAGATGATTCTTGCAGCTGGCTATTTTTCTTTACTGGGTACTGATATCACTTTAAGCTTTAGCCACCAAGATGGACTACACCCAGGTGACTATAATAAACACAAATTTGGCTCCACAATTAACTTTCTTTATTAATAATTTTAAACAAACTGGGAGCTTAATTAGCATGTAGCCTAACTGTTACAAGCTGCTATTGGATCTCCTTTATTAAAACAATTGACATTCTCGTCTTCTAGCAATAATGATTTACATTTATTTATAAGAAAAAAGGATTGATTTACATGTTTATTTATATACTATAGTATTGATAAAATGTTCCTGCATAACTACTAAAATATCGTTCTTTGAAATTGTTTACGTAGCACTTTGCTCTGCTTTTAATTCACTTAGTTTTTAATTGCACTTAATCACATAAGTTTACTAGCACTTTATCAACTGTGTGTGTGTCTTCTGATAGGTTGCCTTATTGTTCTTTGCAATCTTTACCTCCTCGTACTGCCTTTGCACTATTCCTTTGCATTACCTTGCCGTTTGTGGCTTATAAACCTTTAATACTTATAACGCTCATACAATTTCTGTACTTTACAAAACATCTTGTATTATTTTAAAATTCATATTATTGTTTGACGTTATTCAAATCGACCCTGTAGGTACGTAGCTACATAATTCAAGCTGCATTTGCCATTCCAAACATTAATTATGACTGAAACTCTGAACGTATCCCTTCTGAAATCTACTTATCTCATGCCAATCTTTCTTACTCAAATCATGATTGGTACTGCTCATATCAAGTACATTTATTAGTGTAAAATTACTGACTTTCTTGCCATAAATAAAATACTTAATTCTGTGCTCTATTTTTAATCTATTCATTCTTGTGTTAAGTAGGCAATCATAATTGCTGTGGGCAATAAACCTTTATAATTTGCAAAAATTAATTTCAAATTAAACTTCTCTTTAATTGTAAATCATGTAATATTCTTTACTGCAATAAATCTTAGTGTTTGGTTTAAATGTTTAGTACAGTACTGCATATTTATAAATTATTTGTTGTTTTACAGTTTCACAAGTGAGTAAGTATAGAAAGAGCTCTTCACATTTTAGGTTTCGTGAAGTATCATTTCTATTTGATTTTACGTTGGCTTTATACTGTTGCATAACTTTTATGGTAAAAGGTTAACTACTAATTTCATACAATATTGGAATAGGGGAAATCAACTATTCAATAAATATGATATCTATAAGCTTCCTTATTATTACGTTTTAAACAAGCTCTCCTCACTTTAATTTTCTCACAATCCGTACTATACTAGAGTGTAAGCGAATTCTTTGTAATATAAATGTTACATTTTGTTAAAAATTACTATTATTTAATATATTTAATACAGGTTTAACCAGGAGATAAGGAAATATTTCATCATCTAAGATATCTGTGTTGTGTGTTAACGCGAGCTCCGACAGTTTAGTGAAATTAATAGTGTAGAAGTGAAACAACCGAGTGCAAAGAAGTACAGTGAAGAAGGGGAGCACAGTGCGTAAAAAGCACCTAAAATTCACCGCCGGGAAGAAGAAAAAAGAGCAGCAAAATAGTGTTTAAGGGTGACAAATAACCCGCAACATACGGAAATCGGCGGAATAGAGTGCGACATTGTATGTCAGACGCAGCCGGAACGTGCCGTAAAAATAAACACAGATACGGAAGGTCAATAACAGAGCGATAAAATTATTCACAACAAGAAGCGGTCGCGTAAAATTGTAAGCAGAATATAAAACTCAGTCAAAGACGTAACAAAGCAAAAGCAACAATCAGAAGCGTAAAAACAAGGAAATACAACAACGCGAAAGGACGAGCAGTACTGGGCAGCTCAACGAGTTTGTTTAAACGAAAAAGAGAAACAACCAACAACGAAGCACACACAAGCTCAGAAGACTTCACCGAAGTGTTTCAAAGAAGTAAAATAAGACTAAGATCGCCGAATAATAAAGCAGAAAGCAAGAAAGTAAAGGAACCCAACGTAAAAAAGAAAAAATGGACGAACTAAAACAACTAACAATAAACATGTCCACCGGCCTGAAAAACGAGATAAGCAAAAGTAACTAGGACCTGAAGAAAAACAACGAAGAAATGGTGAAGATGAAAGAAGAACTAAGGAAAAATAATGAAGAAATAAGAAGGCTGAAGAAACAAATGATACGAAAAGAGACAAATTGGAAAAGAGAAAAAAATCAACTAATTAAAAGAATAGGACTGCTAGAAGAAAAAGCTGAGATTCAAGAAAAAGCAAAGAAACGAAACATCATAAAAGGTCTACAAACAAGAAAAGAGGAAACGAAGAAAGAAGTAGAGGACTTTATGCAAGAAACACTGGGGATGTAAACATATGTTATTTACTGTACGTTCAAACTAATGATTGATCATGTACCCGACAACTTAGTAAAAATTAAGTGAAATCATGTGGAAACAAAAATGCGTTTAATTAGAATATAAAAACTAGTTCACGACATGTGCTAGATAAGTTATTTGTATACAAACGTCAAGTTACTGGGTCACGTTGCAATATACTATAAGGAAGCGCTATGCAGACCTCTGCATTATGATATAGTTGCTGGATCATATTTCACACACATTGTGTACCGACATTGCTTTATTTTTCAAACTGTCGTGGTTTTTGCATATGTCAATAATAGGTTATGAGTTCAAACAAACAGCAACACTACATATATTCAGTAGTTATATCCCTAGTGCATTCTGTATATTCGAGTATTTCTTGAGAACGCGAAGCGTTCGAGAGAAATACTCAAATTATACAGAATGCACGCGGGGAATATTGCAAGACTATTCCTCGAAGAAATGTCATCCTTTGTATACTACACTATTCATTTTTAAAGATTTTTCAGTTTTCTTTCTGAAATTTCTTGTGTACCTAGCTGGTTTGCTTTTCTTCCCCCAAATACTCGATATTGCACTTGTGCAAATACCCGGGTATTGCACTAGTGCAAAATATTCGCTGTATTCGACTCTGATTGGTTAAAATTTTGAAAATTGATTGATGGGATTGGTTTATATTATCTGAGGGGAATAGTCAATTATATATAAGAAACTTCATCTCCTGTCAAAAACAACCTGTTCTACAATATTATAAAATTTGTTCCAAGGTGCGAATTGGACTAGTGCAAGAATAATTCGCGAAACAACCAAATCGAAGGCTTGCATAAATTCAAGGAGCATCGCGGAAATACTGTATGGACGCATTTGTAGCTGTATTTGGTGCTTAATAGGTGTTTACACCTCAGCACCACTCTGCAATAATAATAATAAATACAAATATTACGGAAGCATACACTGTGGGTAGAGAGGAAGGAAAACAAGCAATACTCGTAGAAGTGAGCGAATGGAGTCAGAAAATAGTATATTGTGTATCTAGGACGAAAAGCGTAACATTCCCAGACGACTGTGAATATTGTTGGGCGAGGCGAATGCCGAGCCCAACAACACAGGAGTCTGGGAATGTTGCTTTTCGTCCAAGATACACATACTATTTTTCCGCCAATCGATACGAGTAATTAAAAAATTAAGAAAACGTGTCTTTTTAAATCCTCTATATAATAAAGGAGAACGACCCAAACGTGTGTGTTAGTCACAACAATTACAGACGCCATGTCCCTGATTGAGTGAATGCGCCTAGATGGGCGGAGCATCGAGGGCCCCTTTGGAGAGGGGCGGAGCTCCGCGGGCCCCCTTAGAGAGGGTCGGAGCTCCGAGGGCTTTCTTAGAGAGGGGCGGAGCCCCGAGGGCCCCTTGGAAAAGGGCGGTGCCCCACGGGCCCTCCTGGAGAGGGTCGGAGCCCCGAGGGTTTCCTTAGAAATGGGCGGAACCCCGAGGGGCCCCTTTAAAAGGGGCGGAGCCCCGAGGGCCCCCTTGGAGAGTGTCGGAGCCCCGAGGCCCCCTTGGAGAGGGTTGGAGCTCCGAGGGTTTCTTTGGACAGGGTCGGAGCCCCGAGGGCCCCCTTGGAGAGGGTTAGAACACCGAGGGTTTCCTTGGAGAGGGGCGGAGCCCCGAAGGTCCCCTTGGAGAGGATCGGTGCCCCAAGGGCCCCCTTGGAAAGGGACTCTCTCTCATCCTTTTTTTAATTCATATTAATGAAATGTCTCTTCAATTAGCGAACCGAAGCGTAGTTCGGGTGACTCACTAGTCATCAATAATTATTACATTCGAAAAATATTCCCTGCCTAGGCCGGGAATATTATTCCTGTACAGTTTTATTGTAAATTACCTAGCAACGGCTGGTGTAATGGAATGTTTGACTTTGCTGCACAAAATTTTGTCAATAATGTGTCAGTTCTAGTACGATTGGCGGAAAACATTATAATGGAAAATAAACAGAAACTGAAGGCTAAACGAATTTTCATAGACACTAGTAGAACGAAAAATACAGATGGCGATAAGAGAAAGGGCAAAAGAGGAAAAAGAAAAAGGAAATCGAAGCAAAGTGAGATATCAGAAACTAAAAGTAGGAGGAAAACTACGTATGGGACCACGAGAGCAAAGAAGTAAAGCAAAAAACTAAGCAAAGAAAAATGTCAGAATGTAAAGAGGAAGACACAAACTATGAATAGGACAACGAGTAAAAAAATAAACAAAAAGAATTCCAAAACTAAAAAAATTACAATTTCGACGTGAAATACCAAAACTATGCTAGAAACGGGCAAAATGAACACAATAGCAGAAGAACTATAAAAATATAAAATAGAGGTGGCGGCAATGCAGGATCCGAGATGGGCAGGAAATGGAGAAATAGCCAAAGAAAAATATAGCGTGCTGTACAGTGGAGAAAATAAGCAAGGACGAAAGGGGATGGGATTCATAGACACAAAGACACCAGAAATCGAATATTACAATTTACACCAGTAAATGGCAGAATAGTGATGCTAAGAATCGAAAAACTAAAAAGTAAACGACATTAGCAGGAGTATATGCACCCACGAAAACGAGCGAAGAAGAAGAAAAAGAACGTTTTTACGAAGAACTGCAAAATGTCATTAAAACAAGAACAGCACAGGATAATATAATCGTATTATAAGATTTCAATGCACAAGTAGGCACAGAATACCTAAAGGATGTAAGCGGGGAACACACGGCACACAAGTCTACAAATGACAATGGACACAGAATGTGCGGTCTAGCAGCAGCGATAAACCTAACAATAACGACTACTAGATTTCAACACACAAGGGCCCATAAAGTAACCTGGAGACACCCGAACGGTAACATAGAAAATCAAATTGATCATATCTTATCGCAAAAAGAAATCTGAAAGACGTAAATGATGCAAGAACTTATCGTGGAGCAAATGGAGACACGGACCACTATTTAGTAGTAATGACTATGAAAGATAGAAGGGATACAAGAAGGCAAAAAACAGCATAAAAATAACAAGAAAATGGGATATGAAAAAACTGCAAAAAACGTACGAGGAAAGTGTAGAAGAAAACAAAGAACAACAAGGAGAGGGGGAGACGTGGAGCATAAATGGTAGAAAGTTAAAAACAATATTATAATGGCAGCAAGAAAAGCGATAGGCTACAAAAAAGGCGAAACCAAACACAAAGAGTGGTATGACTAAGAATTCCGAGAAATAACAGAAATAAAAGACAAGATTTGGAAAATGTGGCTGGAGACCAGGAAGGAAGAGGACATGGAACAGTACAGGTATTATAGAAAGAACGCAGAAAACGTATTCAAAAGGAAGAAAAACCAATGGATGAACGAGAAACTTACGCGAACTAAGAAACGAAGATGATAAACAGAATCAACTGTATAGAGAAGACAGGCCAAAAATCGGGAAAATTGAAGAAGAAGAACCTGATGCAACTTTAGAGGAGATACAGGCAGTAATAAAAAAGCTAAAAAATAACAAATCGCCGGGGAATGATGGTATAAAATGAACTACTAAAATATGGAAGAGGAAAGACAACACACCAGATGTACAAGATGATAAGCGAGATATGGAAACAATGCCAAAAGAATGGAGAAGAGGGATAATTTTATAAGAAAGAGGACCCGGAAAATTGCGCCAGCTATAGGAGAATCAGGTTACTCAACACGTCATACAAAGTTTTTACGCATGTACTAAAGAACAGATTGCAACCATACACAGAAAAGATAATCCAAGACTACCAACAGGGAGACACAACGGACGCACTACATATAATGGAACCAATAACGGAAAAAGCATTTGCCTATAACATCGAACTTCACATAGCGTTTCTGTAGTTCAGAAGCGCTTTCGACTCCATCAATAGACAGAAGATGATACAGGAACTAAAAAAATCAGAAATTCCCAAAAAAACTAGTAAGATTAGTAAATATGACCCTGGAAGAGACAGAAGCAGCAGTAACGATAAATGGAATAACAACAGACTTCATCAACATAGATACAGGTGTGAAACAAGAGAATATACTATCAATATGATAATTGGGAAAATCGTATAGAAAGTAGAAATACAAGGGACAATTATCAACAAAGCAACCCAAGTGATTGCATATACCGACCATGTAACGATAATCAGTAGAACAAAAAAAGAGCTGATAGCGAAACTCAAAAGCATCGATAAAGCAGCTAAATCCTATGGCCCCCAAATTAACAAAGCCAAAACAAAATATATGTTTGACAAGAATCCAGCACAAAGACAGGACATTCAAGTAGAGCAGTACACATTAGAAGGGGTAAATACATTTAATTATCTTGGTAACCCGACCACAAGACCGGAACAGGAAAATTAAAGACTTAAAGAAAGAATACAAAAAGGAAACAAAGCCTTTTATGCCAGACTAGCTACAAAAAGCAACGAAAATAGGCATCTACATGACAATAATAAGGACAATAGTAACGTACGGCATGCAAACATGAGCCCTGAAAGCAGCAGAAGAAGAAGAGCTCAGAAAGTTTTAAAGAAGAATACCAGGAAATATACTAGGACCAGTAAAGATGGACAACAATACACTTAGAAGAAAAATGAACTTCAAACTACAAGAAGAAAAAAAAAAGAAAGGATATAGTGAGATACGTGAAAGCACAGAGGCTGAAATGTTTCGGACACATTATGCGTTGCCAACACAGTCGAGTCATCACGAAAATAACAGAATGGGAAAATGTACAGAGGAAGTCCAAAAAACAGATGGTGGGATAACGTGCTGGAAGATCTAAGACTAATGGAAATAGTAAATTGAAGAGAGAAGAGTAAAAATAGAAAAGAATGGAGACAAGTAGCGAGATAGCCAGATCATATTATAAGTTATAAAAACCGGAAGATATGAGGACTAATCCACCACGGAAAATGGATTTCATAACATCCAGAAAGGATGAGACCATAACCTTCATTGGGTTATGGAGCCTATATATGCATACATACAAGATGTCTGTGTTCCTGTATAAAATAATTTAAAAACTCGACACGATTGCTCTGCTAAAATTAAACAAAATAGTATTCTATTTTTAATAACAAGAAAATTACACTAGAATTTTTAAGTTTAACTGCAACTGCATACATGAGTTTCGATAAGGCCATTCAACGTTTTTATATTTAGTATTATTTACAGATTCATCCTGTAACTAATATTCACTACTCCGTTGACTTTGTGCAAAAAGTGACTTGTTGAAGTCATGTATTTATATCGAGTGTTAAAAAAAACTCATTTAGGGTAAGACTTGAAAGAAAGATAGAAAATCTAGTCATGTCTTAACTTACGTCTGTAGGTGAATGTCAGATTTCAATTTGTTTATGAACACATCTGTCACTGTGACGGGTAAAAGTCTACAGTGCATTAAGTTTAATTGTATCAAGCAAAAACGAAAATAAGATCGCATGTACACAACAACAACGAGTGTAATAATCATAACGGTGAATAAAAATTGTTTTTTTAAGTGTTTTGTATATTTTTAGGAAAATAATTTAAGGTTAAGATGAAATTTAGTTCTCTCTGACTTCGTAGTTTATTTGTATCAATGGGTATATCTCAAGTTACGGCAAACTTCAATTTGATCATGGCATGATGCGAATGAGTTTTTGTTTGAAACACACGATACAAACACTAACCTAGGGAAAGGTGTTCCACAATCAGACAAAAATCGTATTACTGCCCTGAAAAATTTATTTTTCAGTTTTTTTCTACTACTTTTTAACATAAGAAACTTAAATATATAATATACCAATTAGAGTCTTGAAACATGAAAAAATGCAATGTTGTATGAAATAAACAATTACTGAAAAAAATTTGTAGACTCATGAGGTTCCACAATCAGACAGGAATATAATGAAGAATTAACAGACTTCAAAACCCGCAAAGTTTATTTTGAACTTCATAAAAGATTTTTGACGTATTGTTGAGTCAAGGCACTTTGGTGGGGGCAGAATAAACTTGATGTTTTCCTCCCTAACAAGTGAAATACCGCCCATGAGGGGGAAAATAAAACTATCTTGATATTTTATTGAACGACGCAATACTTCATCTCATATTCATCTTCGTCACTTTTTTTAATACTGTCCTGTGTAATATATTTTCTTCGATTTTCTCCGTCATGAATTCCACGAGGTCATAGTCATTTATTTCTGGAGACTTTTTTAGCTGTTTTGTAAGGCACGGCGGTGGCTGCTTTTCCCATTCTACGGCCCCTAAAGAATCATCAGACAATTCCAGTTCATCTTCCGAATCTGAATATTCATCTTCTTCTAAACATTTTCTTTTGTTCTCTCCTCTTTTTAACTGTAGTCCCCTTTCCTTCTCTTTCTATTTTGCCTCAAGTGCATTTTTTCCCGGCGTATCAGGCGGGATGAAGCTTCTTCCATTTTCTCTAGGTTTTCTTGTGTTTTTTCTTGGTGCTGCTTTGGAATAACCTTTAAATTCTCCCTGGCTTACAAATTTACCTTCGAGGCTTAATTCGGTTATCTTTCTTGGTGGCGTGGCTTTTCTGTGTTTGACGCCTTCTTTGGTTTCTTTGCCCTCCTGACTTGTGGAAGGATGGCGTTCACAGACAGCTAGTTCATGATTTTTTTGTGGTGATTCCCCAACTAAAGTTGAAGAAGGTAATGGGGTTTTATGGTTATCTGATATATTTTCCGTGTGGTCCATCTTCAAATTATTATTTGTAGTTGTGTTTGTATTATTCTCTTGTATAAAATCTCTGTTTGTCACTTCACTCTGGGCAAAGTCATTATCAGTAAAAAGTGCGTCTAAACCCAGACTTAATATTCGCTGGAGTCATTGCTCGTTCCACAGGCTTTATTAACACATCCACCCACTTCGTAAATGTCAATGGGTTGACGAGGATGTCTCAATACGCGTGCCTGTA
The DNA here is from genome assembly GCA_940337035.1 of Agriotes lineatus. NCBI lineage: Eukaryota > Metazoa > Arthropoda > Insecta > Coleoptera > Elateridae > Agriotes > Agriotes lineatus. Next base: position 71,546 of record CALNHX010007379.1, read on the forward strand.
CCGGGGAATCATAGTAGTTCTTGAAACGTGAGAAAATAGCTACATATAATGGCTGAAGTTCATGAGAAGTATGCGGTGGTAATGTTAAAATGACCACCCCGTTTTTCTTAGCGATATTAAGTCTTAATGCTGATGTGACTCTCATGCTTATCCATAATCAACAAAGAACGATTTGTTGAAGTGCTCACTGCATGCCGAATAGTGTTTCATTACTTCCAGAAAAATTTACCTAGTCATCTATCCTGTATCAGAGACAAGTCCCAATGTGCCCCCAGGTGCATCTGCAATCATTTTTTGATGAATTTTTTTTTCGTGGATATATTAGCGGGGCGCAAGGGGGTGGGAGCATTCCCAGTAGTAGATACAATACAGCAAGTTGTGTCTAAAACGTAGCGCTCGGCATTTTGCTTAATTTCCTTTGCGGGTCACAATCTTTCTCATTTTTACTTCCTTCGTCTTTCAGACGAAAAAATTACCTTCCGAGATTTCTTCAGATCTTCACGTTTCAAGGTACCTAGATGACGAAAAAGAGGTTTTCTTAATTCCGTCTGTCTGTCTGTCTGTCGGTCTGCCTGTCCGTCTGTTGGTAGTATAGCTCAAAAGCTATTTGTCGAAAGAAGACGATATTTTGCATAAATATTATGTATCTACTTCGCATGAAACCGGTACAATTTTATACAAATATATACAGGACGAGCACCTTAAAAAAATCAAATGTTTATTTTTGGGTTAATTTTGAAATAGAATAAAGTAATAACTTTCACATAGGTCAGGCTTTACATTTGCCGAAAATAAGACTCAACCGATACAGGATAATGTCACAAAAGAGTAAAAACGTTTCAACAATATGACCGTGCTGTTCAAGAGAGGCGCGCGCCGCACTTATTTTTATAAGGCTTGATGGTGCAGTTGGAATTTCGATGTAGTTACATCCGCTGCGGAGATGCGGTTACGATCGCTATGCAGGTGCGGCGGGTTCAAACCCCAGCGGGATACACTTTTTTTGCAAATGATGTAATTCGGGCGAGGGAAGTGCTGGGTAAAGCTTTTTACCATCAGCGAATTTTGCGTGGCGCACCAAAACGTCTTCCAAATTAGCATGTAAGATATCCACATTATGACGATTGAACGCAGTGACTCTCAACAAGCTACATGCCTCCGGTAGACGAATACTCAGTTGAGGATGTCGACTCATAAAACCCAAGAACCACTCTCGGCCTGCTTTCTTTTGTTTAGTCCTCAGCCATTTGATATGCCAATTGCTTAACAGAAACAACTAAATTCCCGTAACACATTTTCGAACAGTTGATGATGTACTGAACCAAGGTTTCTTCTTGTTCTACAGAAAATATGTTTCGACCAGCATAATTTGGTGACATCTGTATTTCGGCCGTAGGGTTCAGCTTCTGTTTTTTCACATACAAATGAAGGGTTTGAAACATTAGGCCATATCGGTCGGCAGCTTGTCTGATGGACCATTGCTCTTCTAGAACCAGTTTTATAGCTGATCCTATATATATATAGGTAAGTAATGTGAACATTTTTTCATTTATATTTGGTAGGATTAAGTGTAATACACCATTTGCTGAACCACTCGCTCAGTTGGTTGATGCTATTCTATAAGTACTTGTTGGGTTGCTAGGAATATGTCCAAATGTTGTGTTATAAGGACAGTATCATCTGCATACATTACGACAGTTGAATTCGTGGGCTCAGGTAGATCACGCATGAATATATTAAACAACGTTGGCCCTAATATAGAGCCTTGAGGTACTCCAACATTGATGTTGTTCGGTGCAGACAAAGTGGTGTTGATTTTTACAGCAAAAGTTGGCGTGAAGAAAGATTTGACGCATGTAGACAGGAACGTTAGAACTGACCATCTTAAAAAGAAGTCCATTTATACTAACACGGTTGAAAGCTTGGGCGATGTCGTGGAATATTGCTGCTGTATGTTGTTCAAATTCGAATTCATTTTTGATGAGCTGTGATATACGTGATAATTGCGGCCTTTTGCGGAACCGATATTGAAATACAGGTAGTGTTTGGTTATCTGTGAGAAACTGAGTCAAACAAGGATAATCTTCTCTAGAAGTTCAGCTGAGGTAGATAGGAGACCAATGAGGCGACAAGCGCTTGGATATTTATGATTTTTACCTGGTGTGGGAAAGAGTAGCACATTGGCATGTTTCCAGATGTCTGGGTAATTTCGTTAATGATTCATAATAATTAGAAACGGGCACATCTAAGAATTAATTAACCTAAAAATCTCACCTGTAAAATTAAATGTCATAAATGGTGATAATTTAGGAATTAGTATTTTTAATATTTTAAATGGAGTTACATTTAAGGTTTTGGAGGGAATTATGAAATAAAAATAAAAGTGTGTAAACAAATTAAAATTTGAATGATACCAGTTTAGAAAAATTGAGCTAATGATATAAAAATTCAATTTTAACAATATAAATACCGGTATGTACCAATAAGAGTGTTATTAAGAAGAAGTTAGTGTCAAAGGAAGGAGGATGTTAAATATATGTCTGCGTGAAACCTAGTCGAAAGGAATTACTGACGACGCCGACGGCACAAGAAAGAAGCAAGATATAGCTGCAGCAAAGTCTATTTTGCCAAGTAATAACAATGTATATGTAAGATCATGTAAGTGTACACCAAATTTAAATAAATAAGTAACAGATCTGAGAACGTATAGAAAGTATAGAATTGATTATAATCAAGTATTAGAAAATGAATGACAAAATTTCAAAATAAAAGTGTTCAAGAAATGAAAGTTTACTAAACGATATAAGATCAACAATTATCTATAGCATTTTTTAAAATAACCATTATGTAAACATACAGTATTACTGGTATAAAATTGAGACTAATACTAAATTTTAATTTACAATAATATTTAATGAAATTTATTTCTTATTAAAAATACATTGAAAATCGCCTCATATTAAAGTGTTACGGGTTTTTATATTGTGTATGACCTGCTTAAATTCTGCAGTAACCTAAAGAGATAGAGTCGAACAATTAAGTTTGTTACAATTGCATGCTCGTGCTGTGGACACAAAAAGGTAAGAAGTAGAACAAAAACGTGTTAAACCCTGAAAATAACAATTAATTTCAATTTTAAAAAGCCAAGGACTAGAGCAATATATTAATAAACCGACTTAGGAATTGTTTTATAAACATTTAACCACAATATATAACTTATTTTATTGTGTTCTTTCTGAGTGTATGCATTTGATTAAACATCGAACCTTGGGCATCTGAGCTTATCCGGGGCAATTAATAAATCAAAACTAAATTTAAAAATATCAGATCACAATTTCGAAACATTACAGAACAGTACATGCTTAAAACTAAATTCTTCGAATAATCCAAAACCTACTCCACACATTGCAGTGTGAAGACAAATTTTACTAACGCCTGCAATAGCCACTACTGGTTTATTGACAGTTATAACATAACCAAACGTAATTTATATATATATATATGCATTTACTTGCGTTGAAACTTAATTTATTAATAATGGACCAGTTATGAATAGAATCCATATTTGTTT